>ML788645.1:369712-393790 GCA_009831015.1 Picea engelmannii
ATATATATATATATATATATATATATATATATATATATATATATATATATATTTGAATAAATACATCTATAATATAAAATGATTAATAAAAATACTTTTGAAACCTATTTTATTATATATTTTTTTATTTCAAAAAAAAATAATTATTTATATTTTTAATTATATTTTATTTTTCTCTCGAAAAATTAAGAAAATAGATTAATATTTTATTTGTAATCTAACTAATTTTAGTATTAATGTGATGCAAAAATGAGTAAAAACACCACATCTTGGCTTACCACCCAAGAAACTGAGATCAAGTGCAATGTCTTAGTTTTAATCCCTTGATTATTTTGTACTTAATTATGTTTAATGTTGGTTTATTAGCATGGATATTTTAGGGGCTATGACACTACAAGAGGGGAAAAGTGAAGGGGTCCTAGGGGATTGATAAATAATCCTAATTTTTCCCATGTGTCCAAACCTTACTTTGTTTCCTTCATCACCACGTGCCTTATTAAAAATATAGAAAACTCGACTACCATTGATCAAGTGCATGTGATGGTTGGTGGGGAAGTACACCTTCCACAATTATGGAAGCATGACCTAAGTACCTTGATGATGGGAGAGGAAAATGTCCCCACAAAATAATGGAAAATCATGTCCCCACAACAAGGGGATGAATGGGGTCCCTTGGAGGGGGAATTCTTGGTCATTAATTCATGGATCATTGGAGAACCCATGCATGTGGATGGGAAGGAAAATGAATTTATGCTCGGGAGGAATGTGACTAGATACAAAGGTAGTTCTCCATTAATTCTTGCATGGACAATGATGGTTGGAGAAGGAAGAAGGATGATATGTTGGCCACTCTCATGAGGGGTCAGTTCTAGTCATGGGTGACCATATTTCCTTTCACCAATGGAGGGATGTCCTCTCATGCCAAAGACGCCAATGACACTAGGTTGATTATTCTCATGGGAAAATTGTTGAGGGAGAAAACCATGCTAGTAGGAAAATTGTTGAGGCATGGGCCATTCTGGGTGGATTATGGCACCCATGTGTAGAGAATTGAAGAGGAGAACACACATGGGAAAGATATCCCTAGAATAAGTGGAAGTGATTCGGTAAGAGATCCTTGAAAAATAAAAGGTGAATGAGAAAGAGGAAGTGAATTATGGGAGAAGAGGAAAAGGGATAAAGAGATGGAGTTTATTCTTGGAAGCCAAGAAGGATGCCACACTGTGTTTTGGATCGGAAGCCAAGAGACATAAGATTAAGTATTCTTCATTTATTTGTTCCAAGAAATATCTTTGATACCAAATGTTGTGTACCTCGGATATGAAAATATAATCTAGAAGAGAAATCCTTAATCTCAATGAAAAACCAAAACATTCATATAAAATAATCAATATGAGAATGAGAGAGAAAACCTTTGAGGTATGGTAGCATCGTTAACTATTCCTTAATAAAGGAAATACTCCTTAAGCAATGTTTTCTTATCAATTACAAAAAACTTCACCATTCCCATTACATTGCTTCTACTTATTTATATAGCACTATATATCTCCTAGGAACATTCTAGTAGGTGGAACCTTCTAGTAAGCCTTGTTACATTCATTGACCTCCTATGAACATTTTAGATAAGGAAAATTATTGTAAGCTTTCTTAATTTCGTTATCTTCACACTATTGCATGGGTCTTATTTATTAAAAATGGCCTCCATTACATATAAATACAAATATATATATATATATATATATATATATATATATTATTGTCCTTGGGTACCTCCCTAGGTACATTACATTGCACCCCCCCTCACATGTTTCATCCTCGAAGCATGGGAAGAAACCATACCATATGATCAGATAAGCAGTGTATCCAATTGGTACCAAGCACAAGCCTCTATCTATCCTAGTGAAATGTGAACATGGGGCCCAACTATTTCTTTTTCACCTTGAACTGAAATCTTATTGCTCCTTATTTTGTTATGATATCTCCATGCATTGTTGTTATGTCACTATGTATCTCTTGATTTCTTGCCTTTTGGGTACCATTTTTATCCATAATAAGTTTGTTTATACCCACTCTCTTTCCTTCATGACTGTTTTTTCTCCAAGTGATGTGGATGGTGATATTAAACAACATTATCTCTCAATTATTCTAACTTGGACTCTTAAACATGTGGTTCCTTTGAGACATTTATATCCTTAACTTCTTCTTCATGTTTATCCCTTTCCTATGGATTTTATTCAAGTTCTTTTGTAGTCTCTTCTTTTGATTAAATCCCAAAATATTTGTTTGATGTGTCATTAGGTACAAAAAAATGTTTATTGTCCATAACTTCCTCTAGTGCCCCCTTGGGCCCTTTTTTCTTAATAAGAGAAATGTCCTACAATGTAATTTTCAATTTCTTGTACCATAGCTTCAAAAACGTTTTTTTCACATTGACATTAACTCTACCCACTAATTCCATCCAAGGATATCCCAAAATAACATCCACATCATTCATATCTATGGCATGAAAATCAAAATTCAACAAATATTTATCCATAGTAAGCTTCAAAACTTTAAAGATTTGAACATTTTCATGATCAACCTATGTGATTTGCATATTATTTATGGGTACTTGCAATATTCTAGTTATGTTAACATTGATGGAATTATTCTTGCAACTAGGGTTAATAGAAACAATGACATTCTCTTGTCGAATATGTCCATGAACCTATAATATGAAGTTGTCATGTGAAAATAAATCCCCAATGATCTTGTTATTCCACTTCACATTGTGAGACCACTTGCCTAAAAATACTTGTTCATATTCTTTATTTGAAATTTCCTTAATATCTTCATATTTAACTCCAACCCACCATATGCTAACATCATCACTTAAATTCATCCATACCCAAGATCGCCACAAGTTTCCCTGTACTGACTTTAGATTTTTTTATGTATTCTTCAATACTAGGACCATCATCTTTGCCATTCAAATACAACTTGATTTCCATAACCCAAAAAATAGAACTAATATTTATAAACAATAAATTAATTTGCATCTATTGGTGTTGGTTTGATTGAAATCTAAGCACTCTAGAAAAATATATTTGATCTGCAAATCACACGACCATCCCTGAAAAAACCCTAAAGAATTTTTTATTTTAAATTTCCAACAGGGATGATTTTAGGGGCTAAATTTCACTCATGGGCTAATTTTCCATTGCTTTTCCAAAAACGAGATTCGCTATTTTAAAAATGATTCGCCCAAATTCTATAGGATAAAATTATTTTACCTTAAAGATCGCCAAAATTTTATAAAAACTATATAAAATACTTATAAATTTGAATATTTTAAAAAACATATCGCCAAACATTTATAGTTGACATATGAAGGATTAGTAATATTCGCCAAGGTTTCTACATTTTAAAATAAATTTACATCCTTAAAATCATCCCTGATTTCCAATAACTTCACTTCCTGGACTCCATTTCGAACGATTTGTTTTTATAAATTGGGTATTTTTCTAAGAGGAAATCAAATATCCAATCAATTTATTCAAATTCTACTAAAATAGTTTCATAATTTAATCTGAATTGTGCCTCCAATTTTGTTTTCCTTGAAAATATATAGAAAAACAGAAAACAAAATTCTTCCTTTCTTTGGTCCAAGAAAGAGCTATGATATCAAATGTTGTGTACCTAAGATCTGAAAATATAGTCTAGAAGAGAAATACTTAATCTCAACAAGAAACCAAATCATTCACATAAAATAATCAATACAAGAATGAGAGAGAAAACCATTGAGGTAGGGTAACACCATTAACTATTCCTTAAGGAAGGAAATATTCCTCAAGCAATGCTTTCTTATCAATTACAATAAAATTTAGCATGCCCATTACATCGTTTATAATTCTTTATATATTACTATCTATATCTTAGGAACATTCTAGAGAAGGAACATTATAGTAATCTTTATTACTTTCATTATGTTCACACTATTACATGTGCCTTAATTATTAAAAATCACCTCCATAAATAGAAATACATAGCTATATATCTATTATTATTATTGCTGGGTACCTCCCTACGTACCCCATATTATCTCCCTAGGTATACTACAATGATGAGACAACAATGAAAGGAAACCATTAAAAATATTAAGAAGAGTCAAAATCCAATAGAATTTTGTTGGAGATTAATGGACATAAACATGGAAATCTCTATGCACACACTGAATAACACAAGAGAGAGGATACTTCTTAGGGACTACTGAGTAGAAAAAGAATACCTCCTTGTGTTGTGTGGGGTAGTTAAGGTAGGTGCCATAAAAGATTATTTTTCTAAAATAAACTCAACAATGAAGCATTTAGTTGATAATATTATTTCTTTATATGGAGTGATTAACCAGTAAATATCCTTCGTCACCCTCATGGTATCTTATCTTGGATAGGGGGTGGATTTTTTATAAATATAAAGTGCAACTGATTTGGATTTTATGAGAAAAACGAAATGAATACAAATTATTAACAGGTTCTTATCACAAAATAATAGAGATACAGTAAAATTAGTTTTCTATTCAATAATGAAATAAGCTGAAACTGTAAAATGCAGTGGAAACAAGCTTGCTAGAATGGTGGTGGCTTATCTCTGAGAAGAGATGTGACGGCTGTGTGCATTCGGCAGAAGAAGATTACACTCATGCTTTGAAGGTTTTTTTACAATAAAAAAGAATTCCAAAAACAATAGACATCCAAAAACCTAACCCTAGGAGATGAAGCACCAAAAGTCATGTGGGCCTCGTTTGGGTAAGTTAGTACATCAACTTCTCAGGGTCGTAACTTTTGCATATGATCTTTGTTTTAGGCATGTGACAACCCATTGGAAAGGTATTGTCAAGGAGATTCATTTTGGGGGCTCAATCATTCCTTCAACTATGATTGAGGATATCGATCCCAAAAAACCTTCATTTAGGCCCTCAAAATGGCCCTGTAAGTTAAAACTGCTAAAAATAGTAAATTGCCAAAATTGTCAGAAAACTGTTTTGAGCCAGTTGGAAAATGTGGGTGGCCACCAATATCCATATGGATCAGTGAAAAAGCCTATGGTTGGGTGGAAAATCACTCAGACTCAGTTAGTTTTTTGGAATTAAACCTTTAAAATAGATAAGTATTTCTTTTTTCTCATTAACTGAGTTATGATTTATGTGTGTTTCTAGTATTTTACTGTTTGAATTTTGAAGTTTGCTTCCAATAAGCTTGGTATTTATTTGTATTGAGTAGGGAATTTTATATATGTTAATTTATCCCATCTAATAGGATTTATAATCCACCACAGTGTTTCTATTATGCATTCTTGTGGATGGGATGTTTATTATTGCAAATTGGTTGGAAAGTGAAATCTAAATTAATCATATTTATATCATATTTCCCATTAAATTTTATAAGTATAACAATTAATTATTCTTGGTGTGAGTTTGGGTGTGTGTTGTAGGATAATTGTACCCTGTAAGAGTAATCTCCCCTAGGCTCTTCCAGACCTAATAAAAAATAGAGATACAAAAGATAGACTTTCCTAGATCTGAATCATACATACATGAAGCTATGAGGTAATAGAATAAGAAGCCTACATGGAAATTAGACGGTTGTCCCTGCATGCTCCTCAGTTGTTCACTAGACTTTTGAATATGTCCTTCAATTTCATGAATGTGAATATGCACACATGGAAACAAAAATGAATACCTATCACAAGATCAAATATAACCTGTATGAATTAATATCAAATCTAATGATATAACATGAAAGCATGAAAAAACTAACTCTCTATAAGAATAATAATAACCATATACAATTCAATAGAGGGGAAAGTCATGTGCATATTATATTAATAAAATAAGAGGCTTACAACTTATAATCAAATGACTTGTTGAAGATCTTCCCAATCTCATTTCCCAAACTCTATGATCAATCTGACATTATAAGTTTACTCTTTCCTTTTCCTCCCTTTTCCCATTAGAGACCCCCAATATATATGATTATAGAGATAATATGGTGGATAAATCTAGACACTCAAAATAACAAGCTTCTAGATTTTGTGTTACGAGAAATCTGACGTTTGATCACATCTCTTTGTAACATATCCTAATTGGGGGGTAACAAAACCAATCACATCTTGCATTCTGGTGGTTTGTGATTGGTCGTGAATTGCAAGATATAAACTCACGACCATCAACGTTGGGTCATAATTTGCAAAGGAACAACTAATGACCAAAAAAAAAGATGTTACAAACTCAGGAAAAAGTGACATAACTCAGTTTCTTGGCCTGCTAACCTATATATAACATCCATCAAGTGATCGAGTGGAAAATAAATGTATAAAAGATGCCCCTAAAGTGTGAGGAAAGAAGAGTGTTGACGGGCGAAATTGACCGTCCGTCAACTGGGAGAGTGGATCTGGTCTGGGGTTGTCTAAATAACCCAAGTTGTTTGGTATGAACCACCCTGATGGGTTTAGCGGCTCCGTTAGCTGATCTAAGTCCTAAGAAAACAAAAGAAAACTACTCTAAATTAACTAATCTAACTAAAACTAACTATTAAAACAAACTAATAAAAACAAAACTAAACTATTAATATATATACAATCTACTATCTAATACTATGCTAACTCTAAGAAATTAAACACCTAACTACTAACAAAAATAAATCTTATTCACAAATGTACAATATTTACAATTTACATATTTGAATGAAAACCTGAAAAACTCATTTGTATTCTGTCCTAAGACAGCAAGAGCTATTGTTTTTTTGACTTTATAATTTTATGAAAAGAAATAAAATAAAAACTATCTAAATTAAACAACTAAAATACTAACTCTAACTATGAATCTAAACTCTAACTATATCTAACTGAACTACTTATACTATACTAACAAATTAACTATTACATACTAAATAACAAACTGACCTGAAGTAACGCTCCAGGTTTGTCCTGTGTGTAATGATTGTCTTAGCTGATCGGAGGGAGGAAACCCGCACCGGATTATCCACGAGCTTATCGTAAACTAGAAGCAGTTGTGCTCTTCTAATGTAATTACAGGACAAACAAGACATAAAAATTTACAGCAACCTTACGATTTATAAATCTTCACAGTTAGATAAATCTGTATGCAAAGATCTATACAAAATGATTCAATTAACGATGAAGAGAAATCTGTGATTCATTAACTGAAACAAAGTGATTGTTGTACTTTAAAAATAATGAAAGAGATCAGATATGGATAGCACATTAATCAAATCATGTCATCCTGCAATAGATTATGATAGCTAAAGTAGTCTATAATCAACTGCAAACTGATATGTATAAAACTTGAAACAAAAGTTTGATATATTGAAAGTGAAAGTTGTTACAAGACATTAACTCTCGTCTCAGTTTGTATCATAAATCCATAGCCTGGTTCTCCTACAAGTGAGAATACTCTTTATTACAAAAAATAAGAAGTATTTAAAGACTTCCCACAGGGTAAAACATCCCTGTGGAAGTTATCAAAACTATTTACACAAATCGGAAAATATCCCAAGTTTCTATCTCTAACTCAAACTAACAACTTAAAAATAAAACTATATCACACAAATATCTCCTAGACTGCCACAGCATGCCCAAATTGACCATTGCAATTCGTATGTACCTGAACAAGGACAAAAATAGACAATATTAGAGGATATTTTGCAGATAGAATTGATAAAAATCTAATTCTAAAGACTAGCTACTGAATCTTGCGATTCTGTAGCTGGTCTAAATCAAACACAGAATCGTATTAAAATCAATTCGAATCTTAAAGAATTAAATTCAAACTATTAAACAATTATCTAATTGCTATTTGAAAGACAAACGAATCATTCAAATCAAAATTGTTATACTAATTTGAGAGCAAACAAGACTAAGATCAATTGAATGATTACAGAGATGTATGTACTTTGTTCCAATTGTTTTCACAAAATCAGGTAAACATAATCGTATTGGACAACTCAACAGCAATGAAATCGTTTCATAGACCAATTGAAATCAACACAAATAATTGCTTCAGCTATCCACAAGATCACTTCGAATCCAAACGAAATCAACAGGATCATATTCTCCAATTAATAGCACTATATTAAACATGAACAAATGATCCATGCTATTAGCAAATCAAATCCAAACTGGTATATAAATTATCACAAATGAAATCACCGTGGAATTAATCGGTTGATAACAGGATCTGTAGGACTCGTCCAATCATTTGTTATCGCCAATTGGGGGGAAACACAATCAATTTACAGTCCACGAAATCATCACCTGAATTCATTTCAAAATGAACTATTAGCCGAACTTTCTCATCCGAATTCAACAGAGATAAAATCAAAACCAAAAGAGCAGCATCAAATCGATTTTCGATATGAATCCAACTCATAAAAGCAATCGTGCTAACTCAAGACACGCAACAATGAGAGCGAATCGAACAGTTTGAGTTTGACATAATCGTTATGAATCAACATAGTTCCATGATTTCAGGGAAGATATCTTTTGCACAGGTCAGATATAATCCAAATCCAAACAAGAATGTTGACAAAACAGAGTCGTTTTTCTAATTTAATAGACTACATCGTATTTATCAAGCCAATTCAATCCTATGAAATCGTCTCAAAAATCAAATCACAAGAACTAAATCAGAGTCGTTGATATCCAGCGACAACAAAATCATGTTAAATCAAAACAGAACCATGTTCTAATTTTAGCATAAAAACCTCCTGTTCAGGTTAGATACAAACAAAATCCAAGCGAAAACAAAACCCATTGATTTCGATAATTCAAACCAAGAGAATTATTCAAAACGAATCAAACCCAGTGAAAACCAATCGATTGCTAAACTGGGCACGACCAAATCATATAACCAAATCATAACTTCATTTAATTTTAGCAAAACGAAAAGAATGTACAGGATCCACAACATAACCGTTTTTGATAATCAAACTATGACAGAGTCATTTCGAACAATGGACAGAGCTAATCGAAAACCAAAACCTGATTCATTATATTAATTCAAGCAATTCATAAAATTAAATTGATATCGAAACTCATACTTGGATAATGAGCAGACAACTTGGTCATAACAGTTTGGAATTGACGAAGGCTGTAGCCGATTCGACATTCCTAAAAACGATTGAACCAGTGGTTTTCTTCTTCTTGTCATTAGCTTGAAGCTTGTCCCTTTCACTTGTCAACACTGTAACTTGGTTTTCCAATGATTTGATTTTCGACTGTAATAAGGGGACGTCGGTATAGTAGTGTTCTAGCCACACATCACATTGGTTACATGACGACAGCCCGGGCTTCGAAATTGTAGGTGAGGGTTTGTTTAAGTCACCGGGGGTTTCATTAGGTAGCTTGATCCTTGGGTAGCTAGGATTGTTTTTTAGGCAAGGGGGTGAATTAGAAACAAAGTCATAGGGTGGCTCGGAGCACAAACCATGGGAGTAAGGATACTCACTAGCTAGGAAGCGCTTGATATCAGAGTCTGAGTCTTCGCTGAGGACTATGGGCTTTTGATCAACACTA
Source organism: Picea engelmannii (assembly GCA_009831015.1). Taxonomy (NCBI): domain Eukaryota; kingdom Viridiplantae; phylum Streptophyta; class Pinopsida; order Pinales; family Pinaceae; genus Picea; species Picea engelmannii. The sequence continues at coordinate 379,283 of ML788645.1, forward strand.
TGCTTAGGTTTATTCCTAGCAAGTCTCGATATCAGTCGAGCATTCTTTTTACCTTTGCCGTCGACAGTAGGGTTACCCTTGACCTTCTTGCTGACAAGATTTTTAACAGCCTCAACCTTGTCTGTTATAATGTCGGGTAGGTTGATATCAGGGCAGACCGAGGGTTTGGGAGAGGGTAGAAGGGCATGAAAAGGCACGAGTGGCCCGACCTTAGTCTCACTGACCACAGACTTATCGATTTGGACAGAATCTGAATCAACAAAGTCATTCCGAGAGAGAAAAGCTTGCCAATTATCGTCGTGGAGGTTTAAATGATGAATGGTGATGAGTCTGATCAGGCCGTGGTGAAACAAGCTACCATCGTCCTTCTCTCATTTGAACCTCTTAGCCATTTTGTAATGACTACGCTGGAAATAAAATGGCATGTTCAATGGATAACCCATGAAATTCATTAACAGTCGAAGGTGATAAAGAAAAACCAATCCATACCGACCCTCACAGGTCACAAATTGTTTAACCACTATCAAAATATCATGCCACCTTCGTTTAAGGGTGGATATAGGCATACCTTTGTCACAGGATGTGACTTTTCGTGATACGAACAGTAAAGGCCATGGCCCCTCATCAACTTTAGAGTTTTTAAACCATCGCTAGCCCATGACTGCTAATCCTGTGGAAACTCTGATGAACTCTTCACTGATTTCAAGATGAATGTCACCTACTTCTGCCCTACACCCATCAAAGGTAAGGGAGAATTTCTGTGCAACAATCAAATTGATACCCTCAAACCTCTGTACAAAAGTGAGCCAACCATTATCTTGTAAATCTTTCCGGGCGTTATCGAACAGTAGCAGCGCTTGACTACCGTTCGGCTCAATTCGCACCATCGGTGCCATAGAGAGGAGAAAACGGTAAGTGATGTGAACAAGCCAGGGTTTGAATCACAGCATATGCAGGAGACGAATGCTCAAAGGGTTTACCCGATGCTAGCAGAGGTGAAATAGGGATAAGGGTAAGCATTAATGACATATTGTGCGAAGGTGGTGGAGTTGGTTCATACATGCACGACAGTCATATCTACAGTACAACCACCGTCACAAATAGTTGTTCAACCCATTAGTGTATAGGTTAACAATTATTCCATTCGCTCGACCAATGAAATCAGTGGATTAAACATTCGCGCGACCAAAAGTTATGCCATAGTTTTAAAACCAAACACACAACTCGAAACCAATACCAAGTGTTGTATGAAACGATTCACACCAAGGGTTTAACCAATGTGCCAATGCTTTTTTATGTAACAAATGTTCCAAGTGAATTGATCAAATAACATGTAAATTCAATCACCAATGCATCACAAACTCAATCACTCATGAAACGAAATTACATGATCAATTAAGGAATGTCAAATGAGTATAGATCAAAAGGTCTTGCCAACTGTATAATGATAAGTAAAATGTAAATGCAATGGGCATATCAACAAGAATGATAATGACAATTCAGTGATGACTTTAATGCGACCTTCAAAACCAAATTTTCACGCTTACAGTCGTGAAAACAAGAACGAAGGTAAGTGTACAAATAGCACAAAGAATAAAAGTGTCGTTTCATTTGAGAATTGTGACGAAGATTAAGGTTTGCAAAACAATGGTGTAGGCATCTTATATGGACAGTAGAAAAATGTTAATTGGCTTCCAACAATGGCGACACACGGGTAGAGGTAGTTATCTCTGCCAAAAGAACAAATTCAGATTAGGATAACGAGGAAAATTCTAACTCAAAAATAACAACCAGAAAATCATATAAACATCATCATTAACCAAATATTCCAGCAGTGTTAAAAGGATGAAAACAGATAACAGTCTCAAGACAAGTGAGTTGCGATATTAAAGATAAAATCCCCAATACTGTTGACAGAGCCACTGCTGCCAGCAGGCGTCCATAGCCTCGACAGGGTTGCCATTTAACCCACTCTGACATCTGTATCATGCCAAGAAGTTCTAGATCAGAATAAAGGACATTTTATGGTTAAGAGGTTTCTTATTTGGAAATTTTCATATACCCGACATTGCTTCGCTGCCAGCAGGCCTGTTCAGTACCCCGACGAAGTTGTCTTGGCGTCATGCATGCATTTACCCACTGCCAGCAGACCTGTTCAGCATCCCAACGGGTTTTCAAGCACTTCCCACAGCTCTATTAATGATTTATTCTATTTTGTTTTTCAAAGATATATAGTTGAGCGGGGTGACGCTGAAAATCATGATATTTTAACACATTTTTTTTCATACCTCAACAGAATTTTTTTAGAACTGTCCTTTATAAAGATCCATAGATGTTTCATTTACAGAAGCAACTTTCTAAGGCAGGGAGACATCTTCTGAGTCATTCCCTTAAGGAATAGGGATAGCGTAAAGAGATAATGGATGATCCCAACAAGCTTATGTTAGAGATTGAAATTAGTTAACTTATTTTAAACAACAGACTTTTTGCCAACACAGATATAATTTCAGAAGTATACAATTGATGTTTGTACAATTTTCTCAGCAGTTATTTCAGCGAAGGAATTTTCTGTTTTCTTTGTCTGAATAGCTAATTATACAGGTACGTGTATTTCCAAAAACAAAAAATGATAAGCACACAGGAAAAATCAAAACAAAAAGCGAAAGAAAAAAGAAAACAAAAGCAAAATATGTACATAATATACAAGGGTTGTTTTCAAGCAAAGTATATTTTCAGGGCTTGGCCATTCACCGGATAGGTGTCAGGATGTCCTTCAAGATTCTGCAATTGGAAAGAGCTGGGACCTAATTTCTTAGCAATTAAAAATGGTCCAAGCCATAAGTTTTGAAATTGCGTGTGCTCTCCCTTTCCCTCATGCGGTTTGTCCCATTTCAAGACGAGATCACCTACTTCGAAATTCCTATCAAAAGCAGAGTTAGAATCGAACCAGCTTTTAACCAATAGTTGATGTTGATCTAACTTACGTTTAGCTTAGGCTCTTACCTCTTCTAGCTTCATCAAAGCATTAATTCAGTTTTTTAAAGGGGGACAATCTTCTTCTTGGATTTTCTGTGACAGTTGTAGTGAAGGAAGAAGAATGTGTGGTGGTAGAATTGCTTCTCTGCCATAAACGAGAAAAAAGGGGGAGTTACCTACAACAGCTTTTGGTGTTACCCTATCAGCCCACAGCGCATTTAACAGTGCATTGTGCCAATTTTTGTGATTTTCAACCACCGTTCTCTTGATGATTTTAATCAAGTTTTTATTTGTTGATTCTGCCAATTCGTTGCCCTAAGGGTAATATCTAGCAGAATACTTCAACTTAATTCCTTTTTCCAAAGCGAACTCACTCATCTCAAGAGAGGAAAAGTAAGAAGCGTTATCGAATACTAAACAGTCAGGGATACCAAAACGAGTGATAATATTCGAATTTAGAAAGGCAATTACATGACTGGTGTTGATAGTTCTTAACGCGGAAGCTTCAGACCATCGGGTAAAGTAATCTGTGGCTGTCACAATAAACTTGTGTTGTTGTGAGGATGGGGGGTTGAATGGACCTATGATATCAAGGCCCCACTGCTAAAAAGGAGAGTCTACTGAAATGGGCTGCAAAGGAAAGGATGGTTTATGTAACTGCCCCAATGCTTTTTGACAAATGATACACTTACGGCACAAGGCATGGGCGTCTCTAAAAAGTGTGGGCCAGTAATAACCGGCTCTTAAAACCTTATGAGAAGTGGTGTCACCACCAAAATGATCACCAGCTTCTCCTACATGCAACTCTAGCAAGACTTTTTCTGCTTCGTCTTTCTCAAGACAATGCATCAGTACGCCGTCAAAATTTTGACGAAACATAATACCATTAACCAGATGAAAGGAGGTAGAATTTAATCTCAATGCTCTTCTTTTAGTGGGATCCAGGTGACGGGGGGCTGACCCATGTTCAAGACATAATCTTATATCGTCATACCAAGGACTGACAGGATTTTGTTCGCAACATATTAGATTTTGATCGTGTTGTCCTAGGTTTGACATATCGCTTTCTTCTTGCTGTCCTGCTGCCGAATCAACAACTAACTTGCATAACCCTTGGCCTCTCACTATTTTAGATGGGGTGATTTCTAAGTCGTACTCCTGCAAAGAGGTGACCCAGTTAGCCCTCTTTTCACCTAGTTCCTTCTACACGAATAGGTTCCTGATGGTTGGGTAGGGGACAATGACTTTCATCCTTGACTTCAAAAGATAGGACCGGAAGTGCTTGACTGCTTTGAAAACATCATAGGCTTGTTGATCTACCGCTGGGTAATTAAGTTCAGTGCCTTTGAAAGTAGAGATCATAAAGGCAATGGGTACTTCATTGTTCTCGACATTGTTTTGGGTTAGGATGGCGGCATAGGAACGGTCAGAAGCAAAAGTGTAGAGTGTAAAGTCTTGAGAAAAGTCGGGGCTCATGAGAGACGGAGCGTCTATTATGGCCTTATTTATTGCATTAAAATATTGATTTTCTAGGGGTCCCCAGTGATATTGGGTGTCTTTCTTAATTAGGTTCTGCAAAGGTCTGACCATCTCGAAGAAATTGGGGACAAATCTTCTCACAAAGTTAATCTGGCCTAAGAAAGACTGCATAGATTTTTTGGATGTAGGAGGGGGAAGTTTCACGATGACTTGAGTCCTTTCAGGATCGATAATCATCCCTTCGCTTGACACAATAAATCCCAAGAGTTTACCCTATTCTACTGTAAAAATGGATTTTTTAGGATTCAAGGAGATGTCGTATTTATGACATTGCTGTAGAACGACTCGTAAGTGAGCTAGATGATCGGTTTTGTTTTTAGAAAATACAGTCACATCATCTAAGTAAACCACGACGGAGTGATTGATTAAGCCTCCGAAAGCGATGTCCATTTCTCTCTGAAAAGTGGCACCAGCATTAATCAATCCAAAGGGCATTTTTCGATAAGCGTAGGTGCCCCACGGGGTACGAAAGGTAGTTTTAAGTTGGTCTGGTGGAGACATCAGGACTTGGTTGTACCCCAAGAAACCATCCAGTAAGGATAGCCTCTCAGAACCAGATACCTGTTGAAGGATCTGTTCCATGGGTGGGACAGGATAGTTATCTTTATCAGACGCTCTATTAAGGTTTCAGAAATCGACGCAGAGTCGGATTTCCCCACTTTTCTTCTGGACAGGGACAAGGTTAGAAACCCATTGAGTGTGCCTAATAGGGAAAATAATCTTAGCATTTAGGAGCTTATTCAATTACTTTTGAACGGTCGGTTCGAGCTTAGGGTGCATTTTTCTCAATTTTTGTTGAAAGGGTAAGGTTTGGGGTTTCATAGGAATGACATGTTGTATAATGTTAGGGTTGAAAGTTTTAAGGTCATCATACGTCCATGCAAAGACATCTTTAAATTCTTTGAACAATTTAATAAATGAAACGTTTTCTTGTTCATAACATCCTACCCCTAGATTGATGCACTGCGAATTGTCCTTAATTCCTAAGTTTACTTTTTCATATGATAACGAGGAACTATTGGTTTTACAGTTGACCGATTTTTTAAATTTATCTTGAAGATCATAAAACTTCTCTAATCTAACTACAGATTTAGGGATTGAATTTACCATGTTCGATGAATATTCAGGAGTTCTCAGATCTGGTATTACCGTGAAATCGTGCAAATTGTCATCGTGCGTGCGTTCGTCTATCACCGCACCTTGAAAAGTTTCTTCCATGTGCAGAAAGTTAATAATCTGATGATCATCGTCAAAGACTCTCCAGTTCATGATGTTTTCGGGAACGGATGGCCTGAACAACAACTCAACGGAGAATGCGTATGGGGATAAGCCTTCTACAGGAAAGAGTTTAGAAGCTACATTAGCTAATAGATCTACTTCAGCATTATTCAATCTGGGAATAGAATTTATATTGAAAGCAACAAATTTATTCATTAAATTCCATACCTCAGATTGGTAGTTTTTGATATGCGGAGACAGACAGTGGATAGAATCTTTTACCTGTCTAACCACGATTTTGGAGTCGCCAAAGACAACCAAGTTTTGAATGTTCATATCCAAAGCTTTTCTGAGACCTTGTAGTAAAGCCTCATATTCTGCAGTGTTATTAGTACATTCAAATTCTAACCTACATGAAATTAATGTTTTGTTACCTGTTAGATCGATAATAACGCATCCTGTGCCAGCTCCTTCTTTGGACTTGGACCCGTCAAAATAAAGAGACCAAATTTGATTTCCATCGGGTACATGAGACCATTGCGTAGAAGCTGTTGGTTGCATATATGCTACAATCTCGGACTGCTGTTCTGGATTGGTGATAGTTGAAGCCTCGACCATGAAATTGCCGAAAAAGGTGTCCATCCCTTGTACTTCAGGTGAATCAGCAGAAGGTGTAAATTGTTCGTTGGGATCGTTCAAATCTGTGACTGTGAACTTAAGGTAGCGTTCACGATTTACCTTGATCTTGTTAGGCTTTTCATTTTCTGGAAGCCATAGGTGAGACTAATCTGTCACGAAATAACCGTGTAGCTGCTCCGACCAGTCCCTTCTTAAAAACAGACCATATACTTCTGGAATATCCACAACAATTATACCAATAACTTGATGAACCTTAGGGTTAGACGATAATCTTATAAGCACATTCTTTAGTTCACCTATAACTTTAACATTGGTCCGATCAAGTTGTATGATTTTTAAGGTAGAGGGTTCAACTTCGGTGTTAATCTTCTGGCATACACACCATGGCATCACATTGGATGACGCTCCTGAGTCTACCATACAATTGTGCATGTTTCTATTAAAGATTTCGAAAGTTAACAAAAATGGGGGTATATTTTTGCAAGTGCTAAGGGTGGTAGTTTGTGGCTTTTTACTCGCAGTTTCTAAAGCCACCTTATATACATTATTTACATTATTTAAATTACTTACATTACTTACAGGAAGGCTTCCTTTATCTTGAGGATCAGGATTGTTTTTAGTGGAAGTATTCTAAAGAACTTTGTTCTTCACAACCTTGTTACCACTTGAATTACCATTTTTGCCATTCTCCGAGATATTCTGTAACATTTTTTGTAGCAGAAATGGAAATTTCAATAACTCATAAACATAAATGTTAGCTCTCAACTTTTTAAGATCTTCAACTACATCATAATCTAAGTTGGGGTTCACATTACTCTGTTTAGTCTCAGCTGGTTTAGACTGCTTTAGAGGTAAAGTTGTATTGTTTTCGGAAGAAGGTTTGTTTGTTGTCTTACTCCTGGTATTATAGGGATGTACTGTCTCGAAGTTAGCTTGAAAGATGCTATCTGAGAAATGTCCAAAAATGTTTGGAGAAGACTCCTCTTCTTGAACTGTCTCTTGTTCAACTACCTCCTCAGGAACCTCAGGAGGCATCAAGTTATCTTGGGCTTCTAAAATTGTTTGAAGGGCGCATTGCAGACTTTCTAGATTAGGGCCTTCGATGGTTGGATTAGGTCGGTTGGTGGGAAAAGGCTTCCGAAACAGGGGCTTGTAAGGTCCCTTTCTCGAGGAATCTTCTTCGGTTGTCCTTTTCAAGTCTATAACTTGATTTGACAGTTTTTGAACAACTTTAGTTAAGTTTTCTAAATCAGAGCTTTCAGGTTGTGTTTTACTTTGAGTAGGTCTGGGGAGGATTTTGATCTTCTTTTTGGAAGAAGAACCAGTCTCTGATTCGTTGCTAGTAGATTCTTTAAGACTAAGTATGTCTTTTTCAATCTGGCTGGCCTCCTCGAAGGCTTCTAACAATGTGGCTTTCTTAGATCATTTGACCCAAATAGCTATACTTTGATGCAAGGCTTTAGTATAGTATGCTATTATAAGATTATCGATGGGCATGGAATCCGTAGGGATTCGGTTTTTAAGTGTTAAGAATCTTTCATTAAAGTCTTTAAATTTTTATTTTGGGTTCATTCTTAAGCTAGAAAGGTCCATGAATAAGACTTCCAGAAGCTTACCGTCTCCGAACTTTTCCCAAGACACGGTGGTATGGGGTTGTTGGGCAAAGTATCATGTAGATGCATTGCCCTCAAAAGTATAGGGGAACAACCTACAGACTACGTCTTCATGCTCGACATTGCGGAGTCTTATGGCTAACATAAACTTTTTAATGTGATCTTCAGTGATCTGTTTTGAGTCAGGGTCAAACTTGGGGAGCCATTTCTCTAGATGTTTAGGTAAAGGATGCTGAGCTCCAGGTACAACTACGACATCCTGGTCAAGCCAAGGTCTAGCAGGATTGTTCTGGTTTGCCATCGGTGTAGTGGGTGTGGAAGGCTAAGAAGGGGAACTGCCTTCATCAGAGGGATCTCCTCCAGAAGAGGAAGGAGATGATGAAGGTGGTGAAGGAGGTATCCTAGATCCTCTTACAACAGGAGTGAGGATTGGATCTGTAGGATTCACAGTGCAGTTAGTGCCTCCGAGTTGTTCTCTGATATCAGAGAAATCCAAAGGTTGGTCCAACGGATGGTTTGGTTGCCTCAAACGGGATAAGGCACTATGAGTTCTTATAAGAGATTGACGGACAATCTCTTGTATGTCACCACCTATAGGATTTGGGGTTACTGGTTCAACTGTGACCCGTGGATCGTCGGTTGATGTGGTTGTTGTTTGAGGGGGAATATTATCGTTCGAATGACTTCTTGTCACTATAGGTGAGCGATTAGGTGGTGGAGGAGTCTTACGACCACCTCGTGCCATTAATTAATTTCAGTCCCTCCTTCTAGCGCCATTTGTTGACGGGCGAAATTGACCGTCTGTCAACTGGGAGAGTGGAACCAGTCCGGGAATGTCTAAATAACCCAATCCGTTTGGTATGAACCACCCTGACGGGTTTAGTGGCTCCGTTAGCCGATCTAAGTCCTAAGAAAACAAAAGAAAACTACTATGAATTAACTAATCTAACTAAAACTAACTATTAAAACAAACTAATAAAAACAAAACAAAACTATTAATATATATACAATCTACTATCTAATACTATGCTAACTCTAAGAAATTAAACACCTAACTACTAACAGAAATAAATCTTATTCACAAATGTACAATATTTACAATTTACAGATTTGAATGAAAACCTGAAAAACTCATTTGTATTCTGTCGTAAGATAGCAAGAGCTATTGTTTTTTTGACTTTATAATTTTATGAAAAGAAATAAAATAAAAACTATCTAAATTAAACAACTAAAATACTAACTCTAATTATGAATCTAAACTATAACTATATCTAACTGAACTACTTATAATATACTAACAAATTAACTATTATACTACTAAATAACAAACTGACCTGAAGTAACGCTCTAGGTTTGTCCTGTGTGTAATGATTGTCTTAGCTGATCAGAGGGAGGAAACCCACACCGGATTATCCATGAGCTTCTTGTAAACTAGAAGCAGTTGTGCTCTTCTAATGTAATTACAGGACAAACAAGACATAAAAATTTACAACAACCTTACGATTTATAAATCTTCACAGTTAGATAAATCTGTATGCAAAGATCTATACAAAATGATTCAATTAACGAAGAAGAGAAATATGTGATTCATTAACTAAAACAAAGTGATTGTTGTACTTTAAAAATAATGAAAGAGATCAGTTATGGATAACACATTAATCAAATCATGTCATCCTGCAATAGATTATGATAGCTAAAGTAGTCTATAATCAACTGTAAACTGATATGTATAAAACTTGAAACAAAAGTTTGATATATTGAAAGCGAAAGCTGTTACAATACATCAACTCTCGTCTCAGTTTGTATCATAAATCCATAGCCTGGTTCTCCTACAAGTGAGAATACTCTTTATTACAAAAAATAAGAAGTATTTAAAGACTTCCCACAGGGTAAAACATCCCTGTGGAAGTTATCAAAACTGTTTACACAAATCTGGGAAAATATCCCAAGTTTCTATCTCTAACTCAAACTAACAACTTAAAAATAAAACTATATCACAGAAATATCTCCTAGACTGCCATAGCATGCCCAAATTGACCATTGAAATTCGTATGTACCTAAACAAGGACAAAAATAGACAATATTAGAGGATATTTTGTAGATAGAATTGATAAAAATCTAATTCTGAAGACTAGCTACAGAATCTTGTGATTCTGTAGCTGGTCTAAATCAAACACAGAATCGTATTAAAATCAATTCGAATCTTAAAGAATTAAATTCAAACTATTAAACAATTATCTAATTTCTATTTGAAAGACAAACGAATCATTCAAATCAAAATTGTTATACTAATTTGAGAGCAAACAAGACTAAGATCAATCAAATGATTATAGAGATGTATGTACTCTATTCCAATTGTTGTCACAAAATCGGGTAAATGGAATCGTATTGGACAACTCAACAACAATAAAATCGTTTCATAGACCAATTGAAATCAACACAAATAATTGCTTCAGCTATCCACAAGATCACTTCGAATCCAAATGAAATCAACAGGATCGTATTCTCCAATTAATAGCACTATATTAAACATGAACAAACGATCCATGCTATTAGCGAATCAAATCCAAACTGGTATATAAATTATCACAAACGAAATCATCGTGGAATTAATTGGTTGATAACAGGATCTGTAGGACTCGTCCAATCATTTGTTATCGCCAATTGGGGGCAAACACAATCAATTTATAGTCCACGAAATCATCACTTGAATTCATTTCAAAACGAACTATTAGCCGAACTTTCTCATCCGAATTCAACAGAGATAAAATCAAAACCAAAAGAGCAGCATCAAATCGATTTTTGATACGAATCCAACTCATAAAAGAAATCGTGCTAACTCAAGATACGCAGTAACGAGACCGAATCAAACAGTTTGAGTTTGACATAATCATTATGAATCAACATAGTTCCATGATTTCGGCGAAGATATCTTTTGCATACGTCAGATATAATCCAAATCCAAACAAGAATGTTGACAAAACAGAGTCATTTTTCCAATTTAATAGACTACATCGTATTTATCAAGCCAATTGAATCCTATGAAATCGTCTCAAAAATCAAATCACAAGAACTAAATCAGAGCCGTTGATATCCAACGACAACAAAATCATGTTAAATCAAAACAGAACCATGTTCTAATTTTAGCGTAAAAACCTCTTGTTCAGGTTAGATACAAACAAAATCCAAGCGAAAACAAAACCCATTGATTTCGTTAATTCAAACCAACAGAATTATTCAAAATGAATCAAACCTAGTGAAAACCAATCAATTGCTAAATTGGGCACGACCAAATCGTATAACCAAATCATAACTTCATTTAATTTTAGCAAAAGGAAAACAATGTGCAAGATCCACAACATAACTGTTTTTGATAATCAAACTACGACAGAGTCATTTCGAACAACGGACAGAGCTAATCGAAAACCAAAACTTGATTCATTATATTAATTCAAGCAATTCATAAGACGAAATTGATATCTAAACTCATACCTGGATAATGAGCAGACAACTTGGTCATAATAGTTTGGAATTGACGAAGGCTGTAGCCGATTCGACATTCCTAAAAATGATGGAACCAATGGTTTTATGCTTCCTGTCATTAGCTTGAAGCTTGTCCCTTTCACTTGTCAACATTGTAACTTGGTTTTCCAATGATTTGATTTTCGACTGTAATAAGGGGACATCGGTATAGCAGCATTCCAACCACACATCACATTGGTTACATGATGAGTGCCCGGGCTTCGAAATTGCAGGTGAGGGTTTGTTTTAGTCACCGAGGGTTTCATTAGGTAGCTTGATCCTTGGGTAGCTAGGATTGTTTTTTAGGGAAGGGGGTAAATTAGAATCAAAGTCATAGGGTGGCTCAGAGCACAGACCATGGGAGTAAGGATACTCACTAGCTAGGAAGCGCTCGATATCAGAGTCCGAGTCTTCGCTGAGGACTATGGGCTTTTGATCAACACTAGGTTTAGGTTTATTCCTAGCAAGTCTCGATATTAGTCGAGCATTCTTTTTACCTTTGTCGTCGACAGTAGGGTTACCCTTGACCTTCTTGCTGACAAGCTTTTTAACAACCTCAACCTTGTCTATTATAATGTCGGGTAGATCGATATCAGGGCAGACCGAGGGTTTGGGAGAGGGTAGAAGGGAATGAAAAGGCACGGGTGGCCCGACCTTAGTCTCACTGACCACAGACTTATCGATTTGGACAGACTCTGAATCAACAAATCCATTCTGAGAGAGAAAATCTTGCCAATTATCGTTGTGGAGGTTTAAATGATGAACGACGATGAGTCTGATCAGGCCGTGGTGAAACAAGCTACTATCGGCCTTCTCTCATTTAAACCTCTTAGCCATTTTGTAAAGACTACGCTGGAAATAAAATGGCATGTTCAATGGATAACCCATGAAATTCATTAACAGTCGAAGGTGATAAAAAAAAACCAATCCATACCAACCCTCACAGGTCACAAATTGTTTAACCACTATCAAAAGATCATGCCACCTTGGTTTAAGCGTGGATATAGGCATACCTTTGTCACAGGATGTGACTTTTTCGTGATACGAATAGTAAAGGCCATGGCACCTCATCAACTTTAGAGTTTTTAAACCATCGCTGGCCCGTGGCTGCTAATCTTGTGGTAGAGCTGATGAACTCTTCACTGATTTCAAGATGAATGTCACCTACTTTGGCCCTACACCCATCAAAGGTAAGGGAAAATTGTTGTGCAACAATCAAATTGAAACCCTCGAACCTCTGTACAAACGTGAGCCAACCATTATCTTGTAAATCTTTCCGGGTGTTATCAAACAGTAGCAGGGCTTGACTACCGTTCGGCTCAATTAGCACCACTGGTGCCATAGAGAGGAGAAAATGGTAAGTGATGTGAACGAGCCAGGGCTTGAATCACAGCATACGCAGGAGACGAACGCTCAAAGGGTTTACCCGATGCTAGTAGAGGTGAAACAGGGATAAGGGTAAGCATTAATGACATATCATGCGAAGGTGGTGGATCTGGTTCATACATGCACGATAGTCATATCTACAGTACAACCGCCGACACAAATAGTTGTTCAACCCATTAGTGTATAGGTTAACAATTATGCCATTCGCTCGAACAATGAAATCAGTGGATTAAACATTCGCGTGACCAAAAGTTATGCCATAGTTTTAAAACCAAACACACAACTCGAAACCAATACCAAGTGTTGTATGAAACGATTCACACCAAGGGTTTAACCAATGTGCCAATGCTTTTTTATGTAACAAATGTGCCAAGTGAATTGATCAAATAACATGTAAATCCAATCACCAATGCATCACAAACTCAATCACTCATGAAACGAAATTACATGATCAATCAAGGAATGTCAAATGAGTATAGATCAAAAGGTCTTGCCAACTGTATAATGATAAGTAAAATGTAAACACAATGGGCATATCAACAAGAATGATAATGACAATTCAGTGATGACTTTAATGCGACCTTCAAAACCAAATTTTCACGCTTATAGTCGTGAAAACAAGAATGAAGTTAAGTGTGCAAATAGCACAAAGTATAAAAGTGTCGTTTCATTTGAGAATTGCGACGAAGATTAAGGTTTGCAAAACACTGGTGTAGGCATCTTATAAGGACAATAGAAAAATGTTAATTGGCTTCCAACAAAGAGGTGTCTGATGGTCAAAATACTTTATGAACAATAATCATAGGGGTTTAGGTGAAGGAACATGGGAAAAAACTATAATCAATCTTACACAATAATACCATCCTCGAGGTGAGAATACCCATGCTTGGTAATAGAAACTAAGCATAGCTTCCAAAATAGTACACCGTGAATCCATGCATGATGAAAGTTATTAGATCATGGCCATGAAATAATACACTTTGGATCCATTTCACAAGTGATAGCATATCCATGATCAAGTACAAATGTGGATCTATGTCATAGTATAGATATCAGTGAGATGACTCGATACCTGAGCGATCTCTAAAAAAATCATAAATAACTCCATCACAACTTGGGAGGGGATTCTATAAAGGAAGCATGTGGTCCCAACCCAAGGTCTTCATCAAAAACCCCAATGGTACAAATCTACAACATGCGAATAAATGAGTTGATGTCTAGCATGGTAGAAACCGTATGATTATCATTCATTGATTTATATTGTTAACAGACACAAGGGAATCCACTGATGATGATGATGGACCCCAAGATACCTAGTACAATATAGCAAGTGTGAATAAATGAGTTGTGTTTGAACACTCATAGATTCATTCAACATAAGTCAATTATGTAAACTCACTTCTAAAATGTGAGAGAACTTTCCACTGATGTCTGCAAGTCCCAAGGTACTAACTAGTTTCTATATTTCAATCCTGGATAATGATCTAGTGTCGAGATGATGAAATTCATCGAAGGAGGGCCCTGATGTATCCCCCATCAATGTCATGAAACATAGAAAGGTATACAAAATAGGTGCGATGTTTAAGGGAGACTTAATGGATGGTTGTCATTTGTG
>ML788645.1:408260-425419 GCA_009831015.1 Picea engelmannii
TATTTATTTTTTAATGTAAATTAAAAAAAAAGTTAGTAAATAAATTTCCAAGCAACCATTTAGAATCCAATTTTGGGATTTTCATTTGCATAGGGATCTATTGCCAAGGCCACAATTTGAATTAACTCGTAATTAGATATAATTTTAACATTTAGAAAAATACATTTTGCTTTAGGTATCGTTACTTTTTTATTTAGGTGTTTATTTTAAGTTTTTTCTCAACAACTATTTGATTTTTTAAGGCCATGCTTTAAAATGTTGTAATTTTGACCCAGTTAGAAAAAATGATGCTACCAATGACACCACTTTTTGATTTGGGGGTTGATTTTCATGTTTTTTATGAAAATATATGGGTTTTAAGGGCTAGAGTTCTCGTTAAGTCAGTAACTTTATTCGCCGCCCCCCCCGCCCCCAACATTGGAGTCTTGGGTTTTTTGGTCTGTCTATTTAGAAGAATTCTTATTTTTCTTCTTCCCTCTAGATTATTGTTGTTTTTTGGGTGCGATGGATTGCACCTTGTTTACCTCAAAGGTATGAGAAAGGGTTGGAGTCGAAGTGGTTGTGGGTGCATAAGAGGTGGTATTTCTAGCTACAGTCAATTGATTAAGTTTCTGAGTCAACCGACTAACTGTAGTGGAAGAGACAAGACCAACCACACCATCGACATGGGGTCTAGGTGTGGGTCGAGGAGCATCGTTTGATGGTCGAGGATCATGGGGAATGAGGTCATATATTGTACCTGACCATGAATAAATCAGATCCAAGTGTTGGGCATGATGAATGGCATGCTCCTCAGTTATGCCTCCATACATGGAAACATATTTAGCGATGGGAGGCAATAATGATTTTGTAAACCAATAAGCCAAGAGTCGACTGTGAATTGGGGCTTTAACTAGTCTTCTTCACTACCTCCACTCGTAAATCTGGTTAGATATATGTGTGGTGGTGTTTTGATGTAATGATTTCAGGAGCTCTGTCCCCATTTTGTATAAGATGGGTAATTGGAAATGGGTCAAAATATCCATTGCCAAAGCATTAAAGTTGTTAAATGAAGCAATTGGTAGTTCAATGAACTACTTTGAGGTGTTTCCAGTTAAGGTGCAAGGAAAAAGACGTATTTGAATGTTCTCATCCAACAAAGAGGTGGAGATGGACCACAAATGATAATTCATAATGTGCATGGTGGGATATTCTCTTATCTTTCCATAGAATTTCAGAATGTCTAGAGGAATTTTAACTGGAACGACTAGCCCAGTGGGATTGTGCACTATGGGATTGTTCATGAGTCTAGATAAATCAGGTAATTCTAGAGTAGCCAAAAATGGAAACTGAGTGTTTGTGAATGGATTTTGGTCTAAAGGTAAAGGTGTGTTGAGACAAAAAGGACCATATGCACCCCCCACATACTGACTAGTGGTAGGAAAATAACCCCCTTGATAAGGATTTCCTATAGGTATATAACCAGTTCCCTAATAAGGATTTCAAATTGGCATAAAAATACCCCCATGTTGAGGATTATTTGGGAGATTGGTGCCTCCAGTGAAAGTAACATTTCCATGGATGTTCCCTAAATAAGGAACATCACCGGGAGAATTAGTGCTCCTATACAATGGGTGGTTTCCTATAATAAGGGGATTGTTTCCTCTAATGAAGGGAGGGATTCATGGGTATTGCTACCCCTGGCATTGGGAATACCCCAAGGGATGTTGCCTCCCCCCAGGAAGGGAGTCCCCTAAGGGAGATGCCTTCCCCTGAGGAAATGCTTTCTGCTAGGTTGATTATCAATAATTCCACTATTCCAATTCCATCCAAGAGGGAATCCAGTGCTAGGTGCGCTTTGACCAGTTGGTGGGTTTCCAGAAGAGAAGAAAAAACCACTCCCTAGATTAGCCACATAAATTTTTCCTACGCTGGATTGTGAACCATAGGTAGGGGTAGGATGAACACTAGGTTGGGTATTGGATGAAACTGGGTGGATTACAAGATGACTCCAAAGAGAAAATGGTGCTTGAGATGGTGTAACAAGTGCATTTTTTGTTGTTGTGGCTGATGTTGTGGGTGGGGGTTTAAATAAATTGATAAGGGGGGCCAAAAACGTGACAAAAAGAGGCCAAAAAGTCTATAAATAGAAGTTGGTAGCTCATTATCACCATTTCTAATTTGGAAATTGACTCTGGAGCAAAAAACCCCCTTGGATAAAAGTGGTGATTCCAAGAGCTATAGTGGACAAAACGACCATCTGTCTGGACCAAGTAAGTATAAAATCTCTCCTCTTGCAATTTAATTCTTTATTTATGCTTTCGGTTTCAATTTTTGGGGGGGCGTAGACCTTCAAAAGGTCAGCCCTAGGTCCACGTGTGATTTCGTATGACAGACCATGTGTACATTTGGGTAGAGGAAAAACTGCACGTGTGTACACGCGACTGTCACCATTACAGCCCACATGGAACCCCTTATTTAATGAAAAAAATTAAAGAAACAAGGGTTAACCCTTCTGAACTTGGTGTTTTGCAGGATGTATGTTCACTAGAGGGAAAGAGAGCATGAGGAGGTTAGTGAATTGGTCGGGGAAGACCCCAATGCTATTGCTTCCTTAATGCAATGTGGGATGCTCAAGTTCTTTCTATGTCCTTTTATGTGGGCACAACCTAGGCTACTGAATGCCTTGGTTGATTATTGGCATCCTGATGCAGAGTCCTTTATGTTAGAGGGGTAGCCACTGGTTCCTACGACAGAGGAAATATATTTTTTGACTGGCCTCTCTAGGAGAGGGGAACCAATCAATTTTCGGACATTTCCTTCAGGGCCTCATAACATATAAGAACTGATAGGACTTTATTGTGAGGCTGGTACAGACCGATCGAGCTCATAGGTGCCCATAAGCAAGATCAAAGACTTATCACTGTAGGTGATTGTGTTGGTTATTGGGTGGATGACTGGTTCTGTGGCTCTCCATCAAGTGTCCCATGTACAGATGAATTGTGCAGTTCAGTGCTTAAATGCACAAATATTTGACTGGAGCACTACACTATTAGATTGTATGAAGAGGCAACTGATAGATTGTCAGTCGCGGATGTAGAGGAACTTCAGGTTCAAGATGATTCTATACTCTTTCTTCTTTGAAAGAGTTCCGAGTTTCAGTCCTCGAGTGGTGGTATGAGGACATCAGGCCTCTCTTCCTACAGTTTGCAGATGGGCAATGTTACTGCCATGACAGGGTGGTGGAAGGACCAATGAGTCCTTTGATGATGATTTCTTCGCTTGGTTATCGCGACAGATCCCAGTCATAGATGATTACCCTTATGCTGGGATTGATTTCTCGAGAGATCCTGAGATACCAGTACCTCCTGGTGAGGAGCGAGGAGAGATGGGTAAGTTTGCATCATCGTTTTGTTTTGTTTTTTTTTGTGAAA
Source organism: Picea engelmannii (assembly GCA_009831015.1). NCBI lineage: Eukaryota > Viridiplantae > Streptophyta > Pinopsida > Pinales > Pinaceae > Picea > Picea engelmannii. The sequence goes on from ML788645.1 coordinate 411,674, forward strand.
CATATGTAATTTTTATGTTGTTTTTTTTCTTTTTATATATCATTTTTTTTTATACCAGAGTATTTGACGGATATGTACCTATTGTGTGCATATGTGGGACCAGTGCAACCTGTTGATTATGTGAGGAACATGTGTTGTCCTCAGCTAGGGGTCGTACTTACCGCCGCAGGGGGACCAGCAGGAGCTCCAACCGGTGAGGCTGAGAGGGTTTTGAGATGAGTCAAGAAAAACTTTACCTCGCTCACCCGTACAGTCCCTATGGAAGAGATTGAGGATCTTCCACCATCTATGTAGCCTCATGTAGTGGGGGCACCACATACATGGGTCCGATTGTTTCGGCATTTGGAAAATGTTGTTTATTATTACAATAGGGCCCACAGGCCCTGACCTTAGTTAGTCTAGACATTTCACATGCTAAGAGCACTACTTGTATATATTTTTTGAGGGAATAAGCCCCATGACTCGTTACTGGTCATTCTTTTGAGGCGCTTGCGTCCACCTATGTACTCTGATGATTATGATATTATATATGAATTTTTATGTCTTTTTGTGTCTTATGGATCATATTTTCCTTTAAAAATGTATTTACATGTTTATGTGTATGTCCTTTCATATGTGTGCGAGATGCCAATCTAAAATTTGATTAGCTAGAGTATCTATAATTTGGTTTAATCTCCTAGGAACATGAAAATATGTAGTATAATCAAATCTTTGTTCTAAGAGACATACCCTAAGGAATCGTCGGTGTAAAGTCAGATCATGAACATGGTAGATTCTATTTAACTGAGACACAACCAGCTGAGCATATAAATAGACCTAGAGATGAGAGATACCAAATGACAGGGCCTCATGAAGCAACTTAATAACTGCACTGTACTCGGCGACATTGTTTGTGGTGTCACCTAAGCATATACCTCCAGAAGATAATAACTAGCATCGAGGTGTAAAAATTATCCAAGCTGCAGAGGCAAGCCTCTGAGTGTGCCAGCTAGCACCGTCTGCATACCCAATGAACACCTCGGATTCACTTGACATCTTCCACAGTGACGAAAGATAACATAAAAAATGACACGTCCATAAGACTAAAAGAAACTAGAAAGTAATAGTACAAATACTATACATATGTTACAAAAAGTTACCCATGGTGACCTACCTATGAGTAATACTTCTTGAGGTAGAGCCCATTTCTAGGCTCTGCCAAAGCATATCCCTCAAATTCAACCAGATCATAAGCACCCTTTTTTAGAACCTCTTTTAATATGAAAGGTCTGAACCACATGGGTTTGGATTTTCCTGCCCCTAGGGGGTCCTTATCTTGGTCATAAACCAGGATAAGGTCGCCTTCCAAGAAAATCCGAGGATGAACAGACCGATCATACTGACACTTGACTTTATGTTTTTCAGCCTTGTTGGCCAAGGCCACATCACTATGCTTCTCATTGAGACGCTCAAGGTATAATAACTGCTCTTCAAGTGGAGAACTATCTGGAAATAATTGTACTGCCAACTTTAGGGATGGGATCTGACATTCGATAGGAAAGACTGCTTCTAGCCCGTAAATGAGTTGAAAAGGTGAGAAACCAGTTGTAGTCTTAACAGAATTTTGGTAAGCCCATAAATCCGAGTATAACATCAAATGCCAATTTGACTTGGCTTAGTTGATCATTCGTTGTAGGATTTAAGAGATTTATTTACAGCTTCCACCTGACCATTTGCTTGGGGGTAGTAGGGTGATGAATGTTCTTGCCATAACCCAAGCTTTGATGTTAACTCGGTCATCATCTGGTTATGAAAGTGACTACCATGGTCAATGAAAATATCTCTCGGGACACCGAACCTTGCTATTATCTGGTTAAATACAAAGAGCGTTGCAGTCTCTCCATCATCTTTAAATGTTTGCATAGCTTCGACCCACTTCGTGAAGTAGTCCATGGCTACAATGATATAACGGTTCCCCCTTGCTGAAGGAGGGTTGCATGTAGTGTAATCAATCCCTCACTTGGTGAAGGGACCAACTGTGATGACAGGAAACATGGGAGCGGGATGTGCCCTCATCTTCCGAGAGAAGATCTGACACGGGTGGCACTTCTTGACCGATTTGATACAATCTTTGATTAGTGTCGACTAGAAGTAACCTTCTCGTAAAATATTTTGGTCAGTTGGCAACCCAGACAAATGACGACCACATGCTTTGGTATGGAAATCATTAAGCACGATAACTGCTTCTTCGTGAGTGAGACATCGACATAGGATGCAGTCTACACCTCTTCGATACAACGTATCATCGAGTATGAGATAATTCTTAGCCTGATGGCATATGTGTCGATGCTCATCACGAGAAGAAGAGGTGGGGTACTTCAAAGTCTAGAGATATATAAGTATATCTCTGTACCAGGGATCCGAAGATGTGATCAAAAAAATATCTCCTTTGATAGGCGACTCTTCGGGTACAACATCACTTGACTCAACTGGAAGTTTCGAAATAAGTTCTGTGAAGACCAGTGACTTTTTGGATTTCATTGAAATGAAATCTAAGTCAAATTCCTGGAGGACTAATATCCATCTACTGATATTTTTTCCTATTACCTATCGTGTCAACATGTACTGAAACGGATTCATGACAACAATGATGTTGGTCTTGCGAAATAGAACATAATGACAGAATTGCTGAACAACATGGACTGCTGCCAACCCAATTTTTTTGATATGAGAATAATTGAGTTCCGATCCTATGAGGCCTCAGCTCAGGTAATAGATCACATATTCTGAGAACAAGTCATCTTCCTAAACTAATACCATGCCGATGGTTGACTCTGCTACATCCAAGTACAATAAGAAATCTTTGTTATAGTTAGGTGGCTGAAGCAGAGGGGCAGTTGTGAGGGTATGTTTCAATGCATCGAAAGAGCATTGAGCGGCATTGTCCCATTGAAAATTAACGTCTTTATTTAGTAAGCGTATAAATCCCTTTGTGATCTCGGCATAGTTGGCTATGTAGACTCTGAAGTTGAAGGATTGTGCACAGGGGAGGCAACTGAATTATTGCCTCAACCTTGAGAGGATCGACCATGATCCCTATTTTTGACATTATGAAACCCAACAAATGTCCTAATGTTATGCAAAATATGCACTTGTTTGTATTCAAGAAAATCCGGAAGTAGTGACAACGCTCAAAGATAAGTCGGAGGTGTGTGGGATGATCCATTCTCTTGTGAGATCGAGATGCTAAATCATCTAAATAGACCTTGACTATATACTTGAGATCATGGAAAGAAAAAGACATGGCCCACTGAAAGGTCTCTCCAGCATTTTTGAGACCAAAGGGCATCTTACTATATGTGAATGTACCCCATGGACAAATGAATGCCATTTTATGCTGGTCTTCGAGTTTGATTTGTATTTGATTATATCCCGAAAAACCTCCCATGAAAGAGAAGGCCTTGCAACCTGCACATTCATCAATTATTTGGTTGATGAATGGTGTGGGAAAATTATCTTTTGGATAGGCCTTGTTCAAATCATGGAAGTTCGTACATACACGAATCATGCCCTGTTTCTTATTGACTAGCACTGGATTTGACACCCATTGGGTCAAATGGATAGGATAGATAAAACCAACTTTTAGCAGTTTCTCAACTTCAACCTTAATGGCTACTTCTTTCCTGGGATTAACTAGACGAAACTTCTACTGAATAGGATTGGCATCTGGATAAGTTGTTGGTGCAGACACAGACCCTATCAGCCCTCGGGTCGACAGTCTGCTACAGGATCACTCTACTTTCTACCCTTGAGTCGGATTGAGTCTTCGATTCCTCTTCGGGGAATCCAACACACACCAAATGATGCTTCTCCATAGGTCCTTATGAATTGATCTCACATGGTCAAACACAAAGCCTCAATTCTAACCTTCTTTTGACCAAACAATGTGGTCATGCTTCTCATGATTTTTAGAACCTCAGAGTTCGCAAGTTCGCAACTTCTCCTCCCAAATCTTCAACTCTTCACCTTCCGAGACCCAAACTTCCGATGTGCCTAAGCACTTGTCACAACTCGTCGCTCGTGAGTTTGTGAGTCAAAACTCCCAACTCTTGATTCCAAATCTCGTGATACCCAAAATGTTGATATGGGCACGCTCCTTCTCTTCTTAGCGCCCTCCGCGCGTGAACACTGGCTAGGCCTAACTCTAGCACTTTCTCTTCTCACCGCTTCATGGGTTTCGATGTGAAACTCCCGGCTCTTGTCTCGCGAATCCCTGAGACACGAGAGGTCAATGGGGTATTGACTTCTTTCAACAGATGACACGCATCCACCCGTCTCTTCCGTGGGCCCACCTTATGATTCTACCACATGTCCCTCGTGCTATCTTCGCACTTCACGATTTCATGAATCCAAATGTCGAAGCTTCAGTCCTTCAACCCACGAATTCCCGAAGTGAACTTTCAGGGGTATATCCAACGGTCCACGTTGATCTTTATTAATGGATCTGGCTTCCCTTGGGCTTGTGATTTATAATAGAAGCCATTGTAATCTCCTCGCTTGTCTGCGATATTTGACGGCTCATGGTACTTCACGAATTCTTCTCAGAGAATTTCGACCTTCCATTTCTTCCTTCAAGAACTTCTGCACTCATAAACAAAGTGTTTTTCCATGAAAATTAACCACCTGCAAAACAAACTTGCGACGCCTCCTTCCAACACCTCAAGGCACCAACCTTCTGTGATTTTATTCGAAAACTACGAAGACCCTATCCTTCCTGAGCTTTCTCCAACTCTGAGTCTTAAAGAAGACTCCCACGCACACTCCTTGTGGAGAATCCTTTAATTACTTCAAGGAATTGAAGTCCTTCAACTCTGTTCACTCCCTGCAGTAGTAGTCCTTAAGCAATTTCTTAGGTTCGCAAACTCTAGAACTTTACTTGGTCTGCGCACTCCTTGCACGGCTCCTGTGCTCAACTTGCACTTCTGTGAGAATGAGAACAACGTTAAACCTCCTGAGCTTTTAGAGATAAAACTCTGAACTCTTGTCAATGCACTCCTTGTGGACAACTTCATTGCACTCCTTGCAGGAACTCTTGCTCAGATAGAGAAACAATTGAAACTCATTCCTTACTCTCTCTCAGACTTCAAACACATAGCACAAAATCATATACACAACATATTAAGAAAATGTATAACAGAAAGTAAACATCCATGAGCATAACATTCAACATGCATACACAAAGAACAAATAAAACACCATGAATTTGAATCAAAGCTCTTTCTATTAATTCAAATCTCTGTACATGGGTGTTTTCAACTACAACTCTCTGCTCTCTTCTGTATGCTCTATGCTCATAATCCTCTTACAACTATACAATGAGGGTTTCTATATCTTGTTTCCCTCTTGCGCTCTAAAATTTTCTAATCTAAGCATTAAATTCTATCTACCTACATTCATTACACATAAAGGTTCCTATCTACTATGGATGAGAGCAGGTCACTCAAGGTCCTTTTACAATAATACAAGCATGCCTCCACTTAATGACTTCATTAATATTTCAAAACATTTTTAAAAAATGTGCTCGATGCTTTTCCAGTTGTCTCTTATCTCTGCGCTGGCTCGCTACTAGCTATGCTTGCACACCCTTGTGATGCTCCTGCATCATACTCACTCGCTTGAAAATTTTCATGGGCTCCTGTCCATGAGCTTGCGCACGGTTTGTCCATGCTTCTGGATTTCTGTTTCATTCTCCTAGCTGGAATCTTCAATTGGATGTCCCTTCCACTTGACCAACTATTCAAAGTATTTCTTTCACCTGGTCCTCTTACCAACTCTTCTATGCAGTATGCACTCCATTTGCGGCTTTTCTACAACTGGCATTTGTTTTGTCCACTGAATCTCTGGCTATTCACTACCTTCTTCTGCTTCCTCAAATTTATAAGGGTACAAATCTGAGACATTCAATATTGGATAAATTCTGATCCCATCGAGTAATTCAATCTCATATGCATTCACCTCAAATTTCTTCAAGACCTTACATGGTCTGATTTTCTTCATCTTCAGTTTATTATATGTTCCACTCGGGAACCTTTACTTTCTCAAATGTGCAAGGATCAAATCACCAACCTCAAGTTGAAGTTGTTTCATGTGTTGATCTTCTCTGTGCTTATATTCTTGGCTTGAACTCTATAATCGTTCCTTCACCTAGCTGTGAAGTTCCTTTATCGCCTCTACGAAATCTTCTGCACTAGCACTCCTAGTTGCAATCTGTTCTGAATCCCTCAGCTCAGAAATTCCTCTCGACTGCATGCCATAAATAATTTGAAATGGACTCTGTCCTGTTCTCCTATTAAGCGAGTCATTATAAGCAAACTCCGCCTGTGGTAATATGTTGTCCCACTGATTGTGGTGTTCTGTAACCAAACTCCTCAGCAAGTCTCCAAAACTCCTGTACATGACTTCTGTCTGCCCATCCGTCTGAGGATGATAAGCTGAACTAAATGAGAAGTTTGTTCCCATCTTTTTCCATAAGGTTCTCCAAAAGTGTCCTATGAACTTAGTGTCTCGATCTGAAACTATGCTTCTTGGTAAGCCGTGAAGTCGAATGACTTCTTTGAAAAACAGGTTCGCAATGTGAGTTGCATCACTGGTTTTCTGACATGGAATGAAATGTGCCATTTTGGAAAATATATCCACTACCACAAAGATTGAGTCAAACCCTCTTTGTGTTCTTGGCAACCCTAATATGAATTCCATGCTGACTACATCCCATGGCCTCTCAGGTATGGGTAATGGTTGATAAAAACCTGCATTCTGCCTCTTTCCTTTTGAATGTTGACAAATTATGCATCTGTCCATGAATCTTTTGATGTCTTCTCTCATTCCTGGCCAAAAATATGACTCATTCAACTTTTAAAACATCTTTTCATGTCCAAAATGTCCGACTAATCCTCCACTATGTTTCTCCTTCAGCAAATTCTCCTTCATGGAGCATTTTTGAATACAAAGATGATTACCTTTAAACAATAATCCTTCCTGGATCATGTATTCTTCCCATTGGCTTCTATCCCTAAGAATTGGATTTTCAGCTGCTTCATACGCCTCTTTAAAATATGGATCATCTTTGTACATGTCCTTGAGATCATTAAAACCCAATGTTTTGACTCTGAACTCCTGCAATAGCAAACATTTCCTGCTCAAAGCATCAACAAATTTGTTAGCAGTTCCAAAAATATGTTTAATCACAAAAGTGAAATTCTGCATATATTCAACCCATTTAACATGTCTTTGATTCAAATTCTCCTATTGATTCACAAATTGCAATGCATGATTATCACTATACAAGACAAACTCCTTGGGAATCAAGTAGTGTCTCCATTTTTTCAATGCTTGAATAATAGCATAAAACTCTTTGTCATACATGGAGTATTTCACTTTTGCTTAATTCAACTTCTCTCTGAAATATGCTATCGGCATGTCTTCTTGACTCAAGACTACTCCGATTGAAAATCCACTTGCATCACATTTTACTTGAAATGTATTTTGGAAATCAGGCAACACTAGAATTGGTTGTTCCATAATTTTCCTCTTCAACAGATTAAAACTTTTCTCTACCTCTTCTGTCCAGTGAAAGGACTGGTGTCTCTTCTTCATTGTGCCCATCATCAGTGCACTAATCCCACTGAAATTCCTAATGAATTTTTGGTAGAAACTAGCCAATCCGTTAAAACTTCTTACCTCAATTATACTCTTCGGTGATGGCCAATTCTTAATCACCTCCACCTTATCTGGATCCATCCTCAACTTATCTGTAGAAATAACAAACCCCAAATAAATGAGCTCTGTCTTCATGAATGGGGATTTATTCATGTTTATCAGCAGCTTCTCTTGCTATAACCTCTTCATCACTGTAGCCAAATGTTTCAAATGCTCTGCCTTTGTTTTACTGAAAATCAATGTGTCATCCAGATACACACTGACAAATTTTTCGATGAAATCCATCAGGACTTCATTCATCAATATCATGAATGTACTCGGTGCGTTTGTTAAACCAAACGGCATGACAAGCCATTCATACAACCCTTCATTTGTCTTGAATGTTGTCTTCCATTCATCACCTTCCCTCATGCAGATTTGGTGATAACCAATTTTCAATTCAATCTTTGAAAACAATTTGGCCCCACTCAAGCAATCCATCAGATCATCCATCCTAGGCAATGGAAATATGTACCTGATGGTTATTTTGTTGATTGCCCTCAAGTCAGTACACATCCTCCAGCCTCCATCTTTCTTTAGACTGAGTACTGTCGGAATAACACACGGAATCAATCTTTCTCTGACCAAACCTTTGTCCAACAAATCCTGGACTTGTCTTTTGACCTCTTCATTCTCCTGCGGCGTCAATCTATACGCTGTTTTTTTTGGAAAACTAGCTCCATGTATGAGATCAATTTGATGACTTATACTTCTAATCGGTGGAAACGAATGAGGTAGTTCATCCACTACTATGTCAGCGAACTCTTCCAACAGTTCCTGAACCTCTTCTGGTAAATCATATACCCTTGTGTTGGTTAAAACAATCTTTGGTTTCCTGATCACAATGAATTGCGGTTCCTCCTTCTTCTTAACCTCTGTAAGAAGTTCCTTCCCTCTCATGAGAAGTACAGTGTTGCTTACCTCTGGTTTTATTTCTTTATCTTTGATTGGCAACAACATGTGAATTCTCCCATTCTTCTCTAGGGTGTATGTGTTCATTCTCCCGTCATGAATCACATTCCTGTCATATTGCCATGGTCTACCCAACAATAGATGACAAACATCCATAGGAATAACATGACAGAGTATTTCATCTTTATACCCTCCTATTTTAAACTCAACTAAACATTGCTCAGTGACATTTACCTGATGTCCTTTTTGTAACCACAAAACTCTGTATGGGCTTGGATGATCAAGCGTCTCCAGCTCCAGTTTTTCTACCATCTCTGTTGAAACGAGATTATTTGTGCTACCACTTTCTACAATAACTTTGCATTTCCAATCTTTGGTTTTTCACGTAGTCCGAAAAAGTCTGTTTCTTTGGATTGAACTCTCCATCTCCTTCTCTGGTGTCAAAAGAGATTTCCGCATCATCAACTATATTCCTCCTTCAACATCATGTGCCTCAACATTTCACCTTTGTTCTTCGGTGATGTGAGTCTCTCCTTTCTCTTTTTTCTTGTTTGGACATTCATAAGACTTGTGTCTGACCTTTCCGCACGTGAAGCATTTTATCACTCCACCTCTTCCTCTTCCTCTACCTCTAGTACGAGGAAAAATGTTGTTATCAGCATACTCTCCTCTCTGATCAACATACTTCCTTCTCTGTCCATCATATTTCCCTTTCTGTGAGCTTCCACCTCTCTCAGTCTGAGGTTTCTTCCATTCTTCCTTAGGCTTTTGATTTCTATATTGGACAACTGATTTGCCCCTGGCTTAACTTCTGTCTCGGCCTCTTTGACCTTATTTTTGGCTTAGCTTCTCTTCCGCCTTTAGAGCGATTTGATAAGCATCTTCCACCATTCGTATGGTCATCATGCTCATCTCATCCTGAATTTTGTATCTCAGGCCATTCATATACCTGGCAACCTTTTCATCATTACTTTCATGATGACCTGCTCTGATGTTCAGCCTGTAGAACTCTTCAGTGTACTCCTTTACTATCATCAGCTTCTGTCTCAAGTTCTGCATCCTTTGAAACAGAGAAATTTGATAATCCTTGGGAATGAATTTTTATTTCATCTTTGTAATCATCCTATCCCAACTCTTGATTTTCTGCTTACCTTGGCAGCGTCTGTCAGCTTGCAATTCATCCCGCCATAATGTTGCATGTCCTTCAAGTCTCGTGATAGCATGTTTGACCTTCTTGTCTTCTTCGACATCTTCATAGTCAAAATATGTGTCCAGAGCTCGAAGCTCTTCATCATCCAATTTTCCCTCATAAACTGGAATGTCCATTTTGGCTCTTGCACTCATTCTTGCAACAACTCTAATCAAGCGTTCATTTGCTGCATCTTCTGCTGAAATTTCTTCTTCTTCATGTCTAGCGTCATCTTCTCTTTCAGACTCACTGACATCTCCAATATCAGTTGTGCACCTTTGTTTTATTTCCACATCCACGAGTCTGGCGTGAATGTCATGTAGATCTATTTCCACTTATGGATTTTGCACCTGCCTTCCCCTTCCTTCTGGAATTTCCCTATCCTCTGGCGGATCGGTTGTTTGCCTGTCTCTTCTCCTTAGTGGCATGGCTGAAATTCCTTCTCGCTTTTCCTGCCTGAAATATACAAACAAGAATCAGGCTCTAATACCAGATGGTGCAGATGCAGACCCTATCGGCCCTCGAGTCGACAGTCCGCTACAAGATCGCTCTACTTTCCTCCCTTGAGTCGGATTGACTCTTCGATTCCTCTTCGGGGAATCAGACACACACCAAATGATGCTTATCCATAGGTCCTTACGAATTGAGCTCACGCGATCAAACACGAAGCCTCAATTCCAGCCTTCTTTTGACCAAATGATGTGGTCATGTTTCTCACGATTTTTGGAACCTAGGAGTTCGTGAATTCACAACTTCTCCTCCCAAATATTCAACTCTTCACCTTCCGAGACCCAAACTTCCAATGTGCCTAAGCTCTTATCACAACTCTCCACTTGCGATTTTGCGAGTAAAAACTCCCAACTCTTTCTTCCAAATCTTGCGATACCCGAAATGTTGATATGGGCATGCTCCTTCTCTTTTCAACTCTCTCCGCACGTGACCACTAGCTAGGCCTAACTCTAGCACTTTTGCTTCTCGTCGCTTAATGGGTTTCGATGTCGAAATATTGGCTCTTGTCTTGCGAATCCCCAAGACATGAGAGGTCAATGGGGTATTGACTTCTTTCAACAGAAGACACGCGTCCACCCGTCTCTTCCACAGGCCCACCTCATGATTATACCATGTGTCCCTCGTGCTATCTTCGCACTTCGCGATTTCGCGAATCCAAACGTTGAAGCTTCAGTCCTTCGACCCACAAATTCATGAAGTGAACTTTCAAGGGTAGATCCAACAGTCCACGTTGATCTTGATCAACGACTCTGGCTTCCCTTGGGCTTGTGCTTCATAATAGTGGCCACTATAATCTCCCCACTTGTCTGCGAGATCTGACGGCTAGCGGGACTTTGTGAATTCTTCTTAGAGAATTGTGACCGTCCATTTCTTCCTTCAAGAACTTTTGCACTCGTAAACAAAGTGTTTTTCCATGGAACTTAACCGTCTGCAACACAAACTTCGACGCCTCCTTCCAACGCCTCAAGGCACCAACCTTCTGTGCTTTTCTTTGACAACTGTGAATACCCTATCCTTCCTGAGATTTCTCCAACTTCGAGTCTTAAAGAAGACTCCCACATGCACTACTTGTGGTGAATCCTTCAATTACTTCAAAGAATTGAAGTCCTTCAACTCTGCGCACTCCCTGCAGTAGTAGTCCTTCAGCAATTTCTCAGGTTCGCAAACTTTGGAACTTTACTCGGCCTGCGCACTCCTTTCACAGCTCCTGTTCTCAACTTGCACTTCTGTGAGAATGAGAACAACGTTAACCCTCTTAATATTTCATAGATAAAGCTCTGAACTCTTGTCAACGCACTCCTTGCAGACAACTTCACTGCACTCCTTCCAGGAACTCTTGCTCAAATAGAGAAACAATTGAAACTCATTCCTTACTCTCTCTCAGACTTCAAACACAAAGCATGAAATCATAGACACAACATATAAAGCAAATGTATAACAGAAAGTAAACATCCATGATCATAACATTCAACATGCATACACAGAGAACAAATACGACACCATGAATTTGAATCGAAGCTCTTTCTATTAATTCAAATCTCTGTACATGGGTGTTTTCAACTACAGCTCTCTTCTCTCTTCTCTATGCTCTATGCTTATAATCCTCTTACAACTATACAATCAGGGTGTCTATATCCCGTTTCCCTGTTGTGCTCTAAAAATGTCTAATCTAAGCATTAAATTCTATCTACCTACATTCATTACACATAAAGTCTCTTATCTACTATGGATGAGAGTGGGTCGCTCAAGGTCCTTTTACAATAATACAAGCATGCCTCCACTTAATGACTTCATTAATATTTCAAAACATTTAAAAAAAAAGTGCTCGATGCTTTTCTAGCTGTCTCTTATCTCCACATTGGTTCACTGCTAGCTATGCTTGCACGCCCTTGCGATGCTCCTGCATCAGTTGTGATTTCATGTTCAACTATTTTTGGATCAATGCTTGGCATTTCCTTGTAAGACTAGGCAAAAACGTTGCGAAATTCTTTAAATAGATCTGTGTAGATTTGAATCTCTCTGGGGAAGCAGTCAGCTCCGATGAAAACATTCTCCACGATGCCAGGGTTTATGGAGATATTGATTGGTATGGTTTTAGTGATGGTTTCCATATTACCCTTGGCATAAACCTCATGTGTAGCTAAGGGATTAATAGGACAAGACCTATCTCTAGTCATAGTTAAGGTGAATTCTCTGGCTTCGATTCTGCTTAACTTTGGGAGGAAATATGATCTGTGATGAAGATCGTCCCAAGGTTTTTCCAGACTAGTCATTGCTTCAATTACTACTTTATTGGAGAGAAAGACTAAGTCTAACGAATCGGTGTCAAGGAGAGAACCTTGAGCCCAAATAGGCTCTAGAAGCGGATCTAACTCCTATGTGGGAGTTGGATCTATGTCAGTCGAAGATTTTTGGACTAAAGGGTATGCTACTTCAGCTGCGGACAAAGGCATGGACATGCCCGAGTGCCCTATCCCCTCCATTGTGGTCAATGGGGAAGGAAGTATCCACGGATCATTGAAGTAAGTCATGCAAAATGACGAAACTTGGAAAATCTCAACCTTATGGTGGTCGGATATGAATTTGACATTGCCTTGAGGGGGCGGGTAATCGAAGGTACCCATCAAAGATGGGCACAAACCAACCCCTACATTGACTACACCTGGTTGGGGATTATCAATCATTGGGACCACAGATACCCCGAATGAAGGGTCAGGTCTAGAGAAATACAATTGATCAATGGTCACAATCTGGTCCTCTTGTGGAAACAACAAGACCTAGAAAACTGTAGCAACCACTGCTTGCATGGCGTAAGTCCAACTCCTTCCTAACAAGAGATTGTAGTCGAGTGATGTGTCAACTACTTCTACCTCGACGCACATGGTCTTCCCTCCTAACTGCATGGGGAAAGAGGGAATGATACCATGTGGCCGGAACGAACGACCATCGAAAGCCGTGAGAAGAGTAGGTGATAGAGATAAAATGGGTTGGCCAATGGCCTTCCAACATGCCAATGAAATAATGCATGTTGAGGTGCCCTCATCAACCATTGTGCGGAAGATATTTCGAGTAAAATTTTTCTTGGGTTGAGCCACTACTATCTGAAATGCTACGTGGTAAGGCAGAGGAAGTTTTAAGTCGGTTGTATCCAGCATGATCCTAAAGAAGCTAACAAGGCTTTCCTCTGGGAAGGGAATCTTTGGAAGACCTCCAAAGCAGACATCGCACAAGGGGTTTGAGACAAATCCTCCACCACATAATAGTTATGGGTGGCCCTTGAATTTGGGTTGTGTTAGTGATATTTCTTGTAAGGGGGTTAGAATGCAAAAGAATGGGTTAAAAACCCACTTGTCCTAAGTTTTGGATGATAATACGCCCGTGGTAAGTAACAAGCAAGTCCG
>ML788645.1:437268-479770 GCA_009831015.1 Picea engelmannii
CATAATGATGATGTCATCTTATTACATGATTCCTTGATCACATGTATAGACTAGGTATTGAATATATTAATGCCTTTTCTGTGATTGGTTTGTGTTGTTGTGATTGGAACGACACAAGAGCATCGGAGCAGAGCAAGGAACAACAGAGATTAAAGGAGAGCGTTCATAAGGTATGTTCACCATCCATTTGTCTTAGTTCATTCAATATTTAGATCTAGGGAAAGAGTAGTATTCTATCACGTTTTGTTCCAGATCTAGGTGGATCTGGGGAGATTGGTCTGTGTCCGCACTCACGAATTTATCCATAAACAGACGAAGGAGGTATATGACCTCCCCCATAAGGGGAAGTGTTAAAAGGAGCTGAAGTGCCCCCCATGTGGCCTTGTAGAGGAGAATTAGAGCTCCCTACCCTTAGACTTAAAGTCTGTGAAGTGGAGTAGGAGAGTACAAGACTTGCACCTGAGCTAGGCATCCCGTATGAGAACGGAGGGCCTGTCACACTAGGTGTGAAAGGGGTTGTGGCTGCCACCATAGACGAGATCAGACCACTATGTGAGGTGGAGACGGTCGAGACCATGGTGGCTTAGACCAGTGATGGTAGGTTAGGAGGTGGAAACTCTCCTATGGTGACAACCATAGTGGGAATTGAATAATTCCCAGAAGGAGTGACAACATTTGTTTCCATTGCTGCGTGTGACACTGTCTGACACTCATAAGGGTTAATCAGTACAATGATGGGTGTTGAAAGATTAGTGGTTGGGGTTTCATATGGACCAAGATCTTTCGCTCCAAAGTCTAAAATGGTTGTTTCCTCTGGATGTTGGTTGGGCACAATTTCTTGTGACCTGGTCGCTTCAAAAGACCCGTGTTGGTCTAGCTTTCGCCTTAGTGGTGGCGGAGGTGGCTCCAGTGTAACCAGTGATAGGCTTAGAATCCTTCGTGACTGGCAGAGCTCATGATCCTCCACTATATGAGAAGATAAAAGACACCCTAGGTATTTCTATTTGTTCAAAAAAAAAACAACACACACTAAAAAATGTCCCTTCAAGATAAAACAAGAAAACACTAAACTAATTGGAAGAATAGTTACAACAACCAACACTAGAGAAACTTACTGATGCAAGTGTAAATCAAACACAAAAGCACCCTCTGGGTATAATCTACAAAGCATGGCCTGATGTCTGTCCTAGGTACCATGGTATACCCCCAGAGTCACCTATGTATGTCTCTAAAAGGATAGGAAACTAGGTTGCCAGCGCGCGAACAGTCACCAGGCGGGTACAATAGAAAGTCGTGTAGACCACAATGAGTAGGGTATCGAGCCTGAAACCTATCAAGGGTATCGAAGGAAAGTGGTATGGAAGACAACTGAGGACCTCGAATGGATTTGAGACCCACGAAGCTCTGTGGCAAATGCAATCGACGGAATCCCAAGACAAGCCCTCTATATGTGTTCTCCACTACGATTGGTCTAGCTTTGGAGGGATTATCTCCTCTACCTTTCCACACACGACCTCTTGTTTATCACCTGTGTTAGAGGGGGGTCCTGGATAACTTTCATGGTACTAGACTTTGACACTCCCTAACTAAGACTCCAATGTTTGATTTTAATGGCCTTGAAGAGTTTCCTCTCTAACCTAATTCGAGGCCCTAACCCTAAACTAGTTGGTTGACCCTACAAACATAAAAAGTCTAATGAATTTTAGATTTAGCATTAATTTTAATGGCTATTCTTAAGTCAAAGGTTATGAAAGTGAAACTAGTGATGTTTGAAATATGAAATCAAAATAAACAGAAAGATGGAAACAGAAAACCTTCACTTAACTCAAATATTAAACAACTTTTCAACCTTAAAATTTTTCTAAGATCTTTGAACAATAAACTCAAAACAAGATTTCACTCTATTATGAGCTACTTATGATCTAAGTAAATTGTCAAGAACTTATGAAAGCAAAGACTTTTCCCTGGTTACTAATGCAAAACAACACTTTTTAACCAAACAAAGAAATGAAAGATTTTTTTTTATTTGAATGCTCTCAAAGCAAAAAGGAAAAATATCAATAAGTCAAAACCAAGAAAACTTCTGGCCCAAGTGTAGATCTCAAAGATTCACTTTAAAAATCACACACAAGTAAATTAAAATTGGACTCTCACAGTTGTCTAAAAACCCTATAAAAGAAAATTTTGAGGACAACTTCTAAATGAAAAAGAAAGCTATTGCTATGATCAAACCTAAGTTACTGACCGCTATGACAGAGACCCAAAAACCTGAGAGGTGTAACTCTTGTCAAAGGAAAGGATGACTACCTCACCTTCAACAAAAAATTTCCCCACAAGCGCACTACTAACAGTTCAACAACAAGCGCGTGCACGCGAACTGTGTAAAGTCAGAGCGCATGTACACGTGTTCTGGCCTTATACAAGCCGCGTGTATCTCTGAAACTCTGAGACAAATGAAAGGACAAGCAATCCAGCCTAGGCATAGACCACTGGTACTGAGAACCAGGATCTCTTGAAGACTCAGACACTTACTTTAACAGAAAAAATAAAACAATTCAAGGAAAACTTCATAGAACAAACCAATCTGAGGTGAAACCTAATCTATAGACTGCAAACAACAAAGACAAGAAAGAGTTCCAGAAAACCCCTGAGAAGGACTAATTCTAACAGGGAACAGGATGACTACCTCTCTAAAAGAATTTTTCTAGAATCATACACACGACTGACACTTCCTTATCTAGCGTGTACACGCGGGCTATGAGAATATAGGGCACGAGTACATGTGTGCAGACCTTATACAGGCCGCATGTACCTCTGTGGGTCTCGAAAAAAAAACATAGTCAAGAAAAGAAACACAAATAACTAGTATGGAAGACCAAAGTCTCTGTTATTGGATAAATCGGTAGGTGCAGACACTAATAGATCTCCCTAGATCCACCTATATCTAGAAAAAAACACACCAAAACATGATGCTTTCCTTAAGTTTTAAATATTGAATTTACTAACTAAAGAGGGATAGGTGACATATCGCTTAAATGCCGCTTCCTCTCCCTATCGCCATCCTAGCTCCATTCCAACACTCATACAATGATGATCTTGGAAAAGAACGCAACCAACCAAAGTGATAGTAATAGCATAAACTCAATATAAACCTATGCATGTGATCAAGGAATCATACAATAAAATACAACAAGATTTATAGGAAATAATCATATTATTGTATCATATTAAATGTGAAAGAGAGATTATAACCATGGCCTTGATGTCGTAAGGTCCCTTCCAACTGTCCTTCATTCCCCACACACTTCCACTCCAATAATTATGATAGCATCGATATGATAATATTCACAATCTATCTTGACAAAGTGGCTCATCTAGCCAAGCTAACAATCTCCAAAGATCAATCCAAAAATCTCCAAAGCTAACTTTCTCCATGAGAGCTCCTCTCCTTTATAAGTTGAAGAGGATAAGGTGAGGAGGTTAGGATGATCCCACTAAATCATGAAAGTGAGTAAGATCCAAACCATTCGGGTGCCACCTCACCATGGAAGTTTCTCCTTCTAGAAGCATCGAGAAGATGCTCATTTTTCCCACATATGAGCATTCTCGCACCCTACTTATAGACCAACCTGTGAACCTCTCACAACCCATCTATGGTGTAACCTGCGAGAATCAAGAATTATCGCACCTTGCCTATATAGCAACCTGCGAACATCCTATTTAATAGGGTTTTTACAAAGGAGAATGCAACTTATTTTCTCAGGAAAATTTCTTCTCCCTTCTTTCTTCAGGAACTCAGGCCACTGGCCCGTCTAAAGGAAACAGATAGATTTACATCATTAATGGTCATAGGGATGATGAAAATAATGTGTAACAAAGAGCCCCCCAAAGTATGAAGTTAGAATAGAGTGGTAGCTGAAATACTTTGTTGAGTGTGTGTAGGGAACAAGGAACATTCGGTTGGAAACTTGCAAACAAACAAGGAAATATAGTACAATAATATATCATCACTGAGGTAGGCATTCCCATACTCATAATACAAATGACTCAAAGCATAAATTCTGACATGCAAAGATCCATGTCAAGTAAGATAAGTCATGGCCACCAAACATACACTATGGATCCATGCCAATATGACTCAAATATGAACATAGACATAAAAAATACACTGTGGATCTATGTGTTAAAGACTCAAATTTGAACATAGCCACCAGACATACAATGTGGATCTATGTAATAGTACACTAAATATACTCCAACACAACCTGAATCTGTTAGAAAAGATCCAGGGTCTTCATCTCCACCACTCTATAGTACGAATCTAACCATGTAGATACATGTGTCGAAGTCGAACATGGTATAAACCACTTGATTACTGGTCATTAGTGTATATGGTTAAAAAGTGTGAGGGAAATCACCTTTAATGTAAATGACTCCCAAGGTACACTAGTACAATCCAATGAATGTGAATTAATGAGTTGAAGTCGAACACTCGGTGAAATCTCCCGATCAGGGGTCAATAATGAAAACCCACTGTAGAAAGCGAGGAAACCTGCCATTGAGGCATGAAATTTCTAAGGTACCAATTGGTTTTTATGTCTAATTCCTGGATAATGAGTTGAAGTCGACAGGAAAAGACTTGTCATAGGAGGGCCTTAATGTATCCCCCATCAATGACATGAAACAGGTTGAAGTAGATTAGAGTAACAAGTGATTCAAGACTGACTCAGGGATGGCTGACGTAATAGAAGGCTTAAGGACTACAGAAATGGCCTACGCAATAGAAGGTTTTTCAGGTTGGACATCTTTTTGAACATATTGATGACACAACAACTGTCTTGGAAACACTGACTCAACAATAGGGATCAGATACCAATTTGTAATCTTATAAAGGAATATGATCAAGAGACGAGTGGATTTTCCAACCTAGACACAAGGAGAGTGAAAGGGTGTCATGTTGAAAAGTGACTCTTCCATAGAATATAGGTTCAGATACATTTCTTTCCAAAATTCCCCCCCACCATTTTTGGTGAGTACCTCTTTATTTTTACGCAAGATTGAGGAGGATAACATATGCTTGTAATGTAAGCTCATCCTTCAGATGAGTCCCTCGGAGTATGTTTAACGACCCCTAGGAAGGAGTGGTTTGGTCCCATAAGGGCCTTTCGATGTTTGTTTAACGAATCCAAATATAGAAAACTCGGGGTTTTTTCATGTTTTGAGAGTCTGAAAAGCACTTAAAGAAAACTCCCCCAATTCCTTTTTCATAAATTAGTTCGATGAGACTGAAAAAGTGATAAACTATTGCTCATCAAATGTTTTCTTCAAATACTTTTACGAGCATGAAAAGAACAAGATCGCTCGGCAATCGTTTCATGTTTAGAGATTCTAAAAAGAGCTTAAAGGGAACTCTAGGGGGTTCCTTTTTCATATAACCTTTACGAGTCCAAAAAAGTGATAAAAGTATACTCGGTTTCATTCTCACGTATTTACGAGCATGAGAAAGAACAAAGACTAAGATCGGTAACTTATTCTCATGTATTTATGAGCATGATAAAGAACAAAGACTAAGCTCGTGATTGTTTTCATTTTTACACAAGCTTTAAAACAAAACAAAACTATGCTTGGCCTGGTTTCATTTTTATGGAAGCTTGAACCAGAGGAAACTATGCTTGAGGTAAGTGGTTTCATTTTTACACAAGCTTGAACCATAGAAAACTATGCTTGGACTTCCCAACGCATAACACATGGATGGTTGGTACTTAGCCACCAACTTAAGAAACTAGCAGCTCTACTTCAGCATGAAGTCTAGAGGCTGAAATTATTGCCCCCCAAGCTTCATTTCATCTATTGACAAAGGCGGAGGAAATGAATCTTCAAATACTAGACGAAGGACTTGACTCAAACAGAGAGGGGGAAAATTGTTTCATTTTTTTTAAACGAGCTTGACACAGGAGAATAACTATACTCGAGAATCCAGGTTCAATCCCTAGACCTATGTTTCATTTTTTAATGAGATTGACATATGAGAATAACTATGCTCATAACCTCTATTTCATTTTTTAACGAGGTTACCAGAGAGACGAAAAACTATCCTCGTAAGTGGTTTCATTTTTTAACGAGCTTGAAATCAGAAAACCATGCTCAAAGACCTCTATTTCATTTTTTAACGAGGTTTCCTCAGAGACGCAAAACCTATCCTCGAATCTCTTCTTGATCATGGATTCCAAGAGGACAATGCTCTGGAAGGATACCATGTCAAGGGACAAAACTCAGTCATGGCTTCCAAGAGATCTTCACTAAACGGAAGGAACAGACTCTGGAATGACACCATGTCGAGGGTCGTGACATGAGGAAAGAGATCAGGCTATAACAACCCTATCAAAGAGATCACCATGTAAACTACTGGATCTAAGTCATCAGAAGTTGAATCCATGGGCAACAACGCCACATAATTGACCTGTGGTGGGGGCGATACCATCTGCATATAAGAACCATTTAGGGAGGCAATCTAGTCGAGGTCAATGAATGGAATTTGATCAACAGTCACAAATCATCCATTATGAGGGAAATATATCACACGAAAAAGAGTAGACACAATAGCTTTCATGGCATAGACATAATCTCGCCCAAGGACTAAAGAGAAATCCAAGGGGTCTTGGACTACCATGACATCAATAAAGACAGTTTTCCCTCCCAAAGTTACAGGAAATTGAAGAAGGGTCCCTAAAGGTTGACTGGTTCTTCTATTAAAAGATAACAAATTTTGTGTAACCAGGGAAAGATGAGGACAACCCAAAGCTTTCCAAGCAAAATAGGACAAAATGCTAACAGACGCACCTTCATCTATCAATGTCTGAGGAATGTCCTGACCACAAACTTGCACTACAATCTAGAAAGGAATGGGAGAGGGAAGACGAGGTCCAGTTAGCACATCCCAATTAAAAAAGATGACCTCATTACTTGGAGGGGGTTCCATAGGAGAAGGAGGAATAGCCCTCAGCATGATAGATTCTGTATCAATGAGAAAAACATGGGTAGTATTGGGTTTACTCTCTAGCGAGAGAGTAGGATCGACTGATGGAGAGATCAGATCGACCACTTGGGTTTCACTCTCTGTAGGAAGAGTGGGGTTGACCGAGGGTGGGATCAGATCAACCACTATGTCAATTGGTTTAACTAAGGATGTGACCATATTGACGACATGATCAACCAGATTTATCGACAAAGGGGCCAGATTGATCATTCCATCAACTCTAGGTGGGTTGAGAGAAAGATTGCGATAAGTAGCTGGAAGTTGAGGCTGTGAAACAGTCATGTATTCCAGGAATTTCGAGGCTTCTTCCATATGAGGGAAAAGATGAGTTAGATGACTCCCTTTGCATAACATACATGAGAACTTGGCTCTACTTTTCTTCTTCCCAACTATATCGTGACTAGTCGACGAGAAGTCATCAACATGTTGTTCAGAGGCTAATGGCATGGGTTGGCGAGGATGTGTAGACCATGCTTCTATAACCTTGGATAGACCAGGGCATTCCTTAATAAGATGGATACCCTTATAAATCCTACAAGGGTACTTGGGCTTATGGGTTGTTTGGGTGATCTTGACATCATCAACAGTCCCAGCATGATTAACAGTAACTGGTTGTTTTCCAACATGTTTAGCAGTGGTTGGAGGTTTTGACCCTTGTTTATTTTTCTTCTTCTTATTCTTTCTTCTTCTTCTTCTTCTTATCCATTGGGTTATTAGCTTCAAATCTCTCACTCGGCAAAGAAGATGAAATAGAAGAAGACCTTGCAAGTGAAGAAGGTGAAGAATATCTTACTGGTGAAGACGGTGAAGGATCAACATGAGGTTGATGCTCTTGGGGGGAAGTGCTTACGACCGAAGCACTTACTGCATTTGGGATTACCTGAGTGGAAAACAACCACATTGACAATCCAATCATGAGACCTGGAAGGCTCAAAGTAGCGATGTGAGGAGGACAAATGTTTCCATAAGAAGGAAAAAAAAAGGTTCCCCTAGAGCAGGCATTCCTTCATTGGTTATTTCGGGAACTATCGCCATATAAAACAAATCCAACCTAGAGTTTTCTAGGGAAAACAAACAACACACACTAAAAATCTAGGAAGCAAGAAAACAAACAAAACATTCTCATAATGAGCACACTAGTTGGTGATGAAATCCAACGTTGCGGGAACAAAGTAAGAATGGGATAAGATAGAGAGGGTGGAAAATCTACGTTGACAACCTGCTTAACGGACTTACACCCTGGTGCAAGATCCCACACATAATCGTGGGTATACCCTCCAAGGAGCCCGAGTGAGTTTGGCCAACGTCGATTCCAAGTACCATGAAGACTTTCCCCTCCACAGTCACCTTGTGTAAAGACCCTAAAGAGATAGGCCACTAAGGTTACCACAAACAACAATGATGCCTAGGGAAATAGTCAACAGTCCGATCCACACACAAGGGCAAGGTATCTATCCCGAAATCAACTTGAGAGGCTTCCACGCATCATTGTGGGTATACCTTCAAGTGACCCCCATAATACGTGCAATCTCTACACCAATACCAACAAAGCAGGGTGAGTAACTCTTCCAGTCTCAATGCGACCTTGTGATTGACCCTTGTGTTAGAAGGGATTCCAAGGAAAAAATGTAGTAAGTAGATCTAACTCTCCCTATCACAAGGTACTATGTTTGTTTGCATCTTTGTAAAGTTATCTTTCACACCCATTCCAAATCCCTACAACTAATCTAATGTAGGTTTTCTACCAGAAAAGATAAAAATTTCTAATCAATTTTTATAAGTGCTTTATTTTATGGCTGTTGTTACTCAAAAGGAAAATGGCATGGACAATATGGTGGTTTGACTGACTCGAAGGTTATGAAAAGAGATGAAGATGCAATCTTTTCATTTCGATGAAAGCTATGCTACGAGAAGGAGAAAACATTTATCATTCCTAGATGCACAATGTCCCAAAATCTATTAAACTCATCAATATCAAGATTCTCAATAAATGAGAAAAAGGTATTATACACCAATGCACGATTCATGCCCCCCCCCCGACCATGAGGGGGAAAAGTTTTCGGAATTTAAGACCAAAAAATTCCAAGAATCATCCAATTTCGCTACTTCAAATGCAAGGATGCCCCCAATCTAATATAAAGTAAGAAATTAAATCTTTTTGTTTCAAAAATTTCACTAAAAACAATAATGAACTTTGTTAAAACAAAGAAACCCAAACTAAAAGTTTTCTTTTAAAGAGAACTATTCAGAGGAAATTTGATCTTTCCCTAAACAATTCTAAAGAAAACACATGCTTTGTAATTGAAAGACACTCAAAGCAAGAGACTAATCCTTCAAAACCAAACAAAGAAAATATGGCTAAAAGCAACTCAAAGAATGTCAAGCAGACTGTAAATAGATCAACATAGACACCAAAATTTCAATCCAGCTGATCAAAGAAAAATTGGGCATAAAAAAGACAGGAAGACCTAGTCCAAAAATTTTACAAATGAGTTCATAGCCTGGTAGTGGGATACAATGCAAGAATTAGTAATTATCATAGTCTAGATACAGGTAGGGTGCGAGAAGGTCTCACTAAACTCAATAGTAGGGTGTGAACATAAATGATTCTCGTAGGCCATAGAGAGGTACAATGCGAGAAGGTTTGTAATCAAGAAAAATTTGGAAAAAGGACAAAACTTTTGAGTGAACTTTCAGATCCAGAGAGTCTGGATGGATCTCCCACAGACTCAAAGACCATAAATCAAGCAATCAAATCAAGGGAAACTAGACTAACTAGGAAACAATCTGTTTCCCCAGTGGAGTCGCCAATTTTGTTATTGGATAAATCGGTAGGTGTGGACACTAATAGATCTCCCTAGATCCACCTAGATCTAGAACAAAACACACCATAACATGATGCTTTCCTTAAGTTTTAAATATTAAATTTACTAACTAAAGAGGGATAGGTGACATATCGCTTAAATGTTGCTTCCTCTCACTATCTCCATCCTAGCTCCGTTCCAACACTCATAGAATGATGATCCTGCAAAACAACGCAACCAACCAAAGTGATAGTAATAACATAAACTCAATATAAACCTATGAATGTGATCAAGGAATCATACAATAAAATACAACAAGCTTTATAGGAAAGAATCATATTACTGTATCATATTAAATATGAAAGAGAGATTGCAACCATGGCCTTGATGTCGTAAGGTCCCTTCCAATTTTCCTTCGTTCCCCACACACTTCCACTCCAATAATTCTGAGAGCATCGACCTGATAATATTCACAATCTATCTTGACAAAGTGGCTCATCTAGCCAAGTTAACAATCTCCAAAGCTCAATCCAATCCAAGCTAATCCAAAAAGCTCCAAAGATAAATTTCTTCATGAGAGCTCCTCTCCTTTTATAAGTTGAAGAGGATAAGGTGAGGAGGTTAGGATGATCCCACTAAATCATGAAAGAGAGTAAGATCCAAACCATTCGGATGCCACCTCACCATGGAAGTTTCTCCTTCTAGAAGCATTGAGAAGATGATCATTTTTCCCACGTATGAGAATTCTCGCACCCTTCTTATAGAGAAACCTGTGAACCTCTCGCAACTTAGCTATGGTGCAGCCTGCGAGAATCAGGCATTCTCACACCCTGCCTATATAGCAACCTGCGAACATCCTCTTTAATAGGGTTTTTACAAAGCAGAATGCAACTTATTTTCTCAAGAAAAGTTCTTCTCCCTTCTTTATTCAGGAACTCAAGCCACTGACCCCTATGAAGGAAACAAATAGGTTTACATCATTAATGGTCATAGGGATGACATAAATAATGTGTAACAATCTCTATTATCTCATACTTTTGCATAAACTTTAAAAACAGGAAATGAGACTAGTTCTTAAGAATACCCAAGAAAACATATTCCCAGAAACCCTAGATAATCCCCAGTATGGTCGCCAATTCTATTATGAGTGGGAAATCCCTCTATGGACTAGCACTTAGGGTTTTATCATACATGCAAAAAATACCTAAAGATTCCTACTTTCTACCGTCGTCCTGGACCTAATCCCCATTATTCTTAAGAAAATATGTAATTAAGAAGATCAAGTGAGCATACCTTATTTCTAGCGTTTGATATCGATCCTTCTTCACGCTTGATCGCTCTTTGACTACAACTCTCCTCCCAAGGCTGACCTGCATTCACACAATACAAACAAAGAACTCCACATGCATTTGATCTACAGATTAATGGGTTAGAGATTTAATCAACATGTATGCAATAAACCATGAAAACCTCATATGGTGGGACGGGAAAAGTACTTCTTTATTATTAACTTCAACAAATCAACTTACAATGATGAAGCCGATCACTACTCCACGAACCTAGTCCCGGGCTCCTCTTCAACTATCCTCCAACTTCTTTTCTCTATATTTCTCTTTGCACAAGGATGGATAAAGGTTGGGACAAAGGGAATGCACAATCGGGTATAGTTTCTTTACTATGATTCTCCTCTTCCAAATGGGACCCCTAACCCTTCTTTTATAGGCTAGAAGAAGCTAGGTATTTGGTCGAACTTTTGGCCATGCATGGCTGAAAGGTTTAGTTAACTTACCCAAAGCTATGGTTCCATCAACAAATTTCCTTTTTTCGTGCTTTTGTAGGTACACATGGTCTGTCTTGGGTTAGCTAGCATGTACATGTGTGCAGTAATGGAGCAGGGCATGTGGTCTTTTATAAAAGGGGTTTTTAAGAAGAGTTGTTCAACAATGTTTTGGCAAAGAAGGAATCTGAGATGGCATGATGCCAGGTAAGCATGTCTAGTGCAAATTAGGGTTATAACAGGGTCTAGCTCCACCTACTAATGATAAAGGTGGAATTCCTTCTCCACCTAGTAATGATAAAAGTGGGTTTCCTTCTCCGCTAAGTGATGATAGAAGTTGATTTCGAAGTCCACTAGTTGATGGCATAATCAGATTTATTGGGGTATTTCTTGGTGTGCTTAACACTATGGGAGGAGAATTTGGAGTGGTGGAAGCAATGTTCCCACTCGACATGGGTGTGATTAATGTTGAAAAAGGGTCACTATAAGGATAATATTTTCTCCCTACGACATTGGGGAAGAAGTCAAGTAGAGGATTTTGGGAAGGAGGATTAAGGTAACCTTCACTTATGGTTATGGGTCCAGATGGATTTTCTTCTGTTATTGGATATTCCACATCGATAGTATTGGTGTCTTCGGATGTTGAACTCATTTGTTGTCTAAACAATGGTTGAATATCTTTGTAGTTAGGTATGGATGATTCAGTGGTAGTTCAAGAATGGCGACAAAGTAGATTACACACAAAAAGTGGGGTATCTTCTAACTCAGGTCCAGGATGAGGATGAGTGATTGGTCGTCAGAAAATTATTCGTTCATCTTGATAGGATATTTCCAGACCAAATCTGACAATTCTTCTAGAATGACGATGGTGTAAGTTGGCCACAACAGATAAAACAAAAAAATTAATGAATAAAATAAATGATTTTATGGCCAACTATGAAACAAATACATAGATCATACACTTATCCAAATATGAGATATCAATCAAGAAAACTAGTGTATTTAAGGGTCTTTCGAAGAAAAGATGTCAAGCCATCAGTGAAGATACGAGAAACAGTTACAATAACCACAACACAACATCTTCCCAATGTGCAAGTATGAACCCACTGGAGAATACCCTCCCTGGTTCGTTGAGGAAGAGATTCAACATCTACCTCAGGTACCACAAGGATTCCCCCTTGTAGTCACCTATGTAGTTACCTAGGAAAATCCAGTAAGGTTAACACTTCACAAAAATGTGGCCAGGAGGAGCAGTCATTAGTGAAGACTATCATGTGGGCAGTGAATACTAGGTCAATTCTTGGCAACCAAAATTTCAATAACATTGGAGTTACTCTTGGGACGTCCACTTCTCGAAACCCCCAAAACATGAAGTAGTCCCACCAAGAAAACATAGAGGGGATATCTCAGCCATTTCTTTATCTTGACCTAGTGTTTAAATCACGTGTGAGGTGAGATTTCCCGAAAATGGTTTTGTTACTAATGGATTTTCTCTCATTAATTATCCTAGTCTCATTTGGTAGCCTTGGAGAATTAAATCTCCAAACCCATTCCAAGGCCATAGATTCTAAGCTATTATTGGTTTCCTATCAAACAAAAATGTTTTTAATTGATTTTAATTGTGCTTGATTTTAAACAATTGTTGTGTACTCAAAGGGAATGGAATGAAAAAATTGATGGTGTTTTGACTCAAGACCAATCCTGAAAGAAAACTATATGAAAAAATACAAAGTTTTTTCTCAATCAAGAACTACTTAATGGAAAGGAAGAGAGATTTTTGTTTCTCAATGAAACACATACACCAATGTCAATAAAGTTCCTTAATGAAATGCAAACTTTTTCCTTGAATTTTTTTTGACATTGCAACTTTCAACTCCACTAGTGAACCAAATACTCAACCAAATTATCCTAAAATGCAATGCAAGGTAATTTTTAAAAGATTATATATATATATATATATATATTGAAAGGTTACGCTAATCAAAAGAAAAACTATACCTTTTGCATCACATAAATAAAAAATATGGGCGGAAATATATCAGAAAGATTTTAAACAAAATAAAATGATGTATTTCAAATAAAGCAAGAATTCCAAGAAGACCTAGAAATGAGATGGAAAAAAAAGAGTTTACTTTGTTTAAACGTATCTTGAAGGAAAAACCAAAAGATCTTTAAAATCAAATGGAATCTCTTACAAGGGTACCACTAGCACTAAAATCCTAAGGGAATAAGGGTAGAGAATCCAAACCGTACCAACAAAATAAATAAGTGCTTTGAATAAATCAAACAAATGGCACACGAAAGAAAAAAATTTCAAATGACTCAAAAAGAAGTTGGAGCAATGAATACTAGAACAGATCTGGGAAAGACTTGTAAGGCTATAAGAAAAAAAAAATATCTGGGGTAGATTTGAAGGATGACCCTTCAGGGAAAAGCCTTTTAGTGCCTAGTCACACTTTTTCAGTTAAGACAGAGTGATCAGTCACATGTTGTATGAGGGTAAACAACAACCACAAACACTGATCACACTACACAATGTATATTTTTGGTGTTCACATGCTAGGATGGAGCAACGTGGGACCAGAACTAATGGGGTCACTCTGTGGGCATAGGAAACCTGTGACCACCATCGTATATATGAAACAATTAATAGATCTAAGGTAGATCTATCATATCTGGGACTAGAAAATTTCAAACAAGCTCGAAAAAGACTTATTGGAAGAATGAAAGTGAAAAATGGGGCTTAAACTAGAAAGGATCTTGAAAAAATAGATTTAAATAAACTGAGGAAGAAAATAGATAAACAATGATGACTTCCCTAGTGGTGTCGCCAGTCTGTTGTAGGATAATTGTACCCTGCAGGAGTTATCTCCCTTATTCTCTTCCTATACCTAAGATAAAATAGAAATAGAAACGATAGACTTTCCTAGGTCTGAATCATACATGTATGAATCTATGAGGTAATAGAATAATAAGCTTACTTGGTAATTCAATGGTTGTCCCAACACACTCCTTGATTTTGTTTTTTTCTTTTGAAGATGTCCTTCACTTTCACGAATGCAAATCTGCACAAATGGAAACACAACTGAATGCCTCTCACAAGATCAAATATAATATGTATGAATCAATAATAGATATAATGATATAACATGAAAGTATAAACATACTAACTCTTTATAAGAATCATAATAACCATATACAATTCAATAGAGGGGGAATTCATGTGCATATTCTATTAATAAAATAAGGGGCTTACCTCTTACAATCAAATGACTTGATGATTCTCTTCTGAATATCCTTTCCCAAGATCTATGATCAATCCGAAAATATAAGTTTGGTCTTTCCTTTTCCCCCCTTTTCCCATGAGAGACCCCCAATATATAGGATGATAGAGATAATATGGTGGATAAATCTAGAAACTCAAAATAACAAGCTTTCTCGAGGCTGTGTTACGAGAAATTTGAGCTTTGATCACATCTCTTTGTAACCAATCCTAATTGGGGAATAACAGACTTGGCCATGTCCTGCATTCTAGTAGTTCGCGACTGGTCGTGACTTGCAAGAGAGAAACCCACAAACATCAACTTTGGGTCACAAGTTGCAAAGGAACAACCAGCGACCAAACAAATTAAAGTTGCTTCAAAATCAGGGAAAAGTGACATAACTCAATGTCTCATCCTGATAACCCCTCGATGACATCCATCAGGTGATTGGGTGGCAAACAATTGTATAACAATGTGAACATGTGAAAGAATTCCCTATTTTAGTATAATTCTTGAATATGGTTTAAGTATTTGAGTAAAGATTCCATAGCATGACATGGAATTAGTAAATACTTGGGAAAATATATTTAACTATATATCATTTTCAAAGAGAATTTGAAAATGGTTTGCATAGAAACCTTCTTGTAGGGTTCTTGATTATTATTTAAGTGGAACATGGATTTGGAAAAGAGTTCTTGGAAGTTGTTTGATGCTTGAAAACTAATTTAATCTCTAAACCATTTTATTTTTACCCTAACGGTAAGTGTGAAAGATCATGTTTCTATATATGTGGAAGAACCTCTTGGAGTTATTTTTGAGATAATTATGCAATTGGTTATGTCAAATTCTCAGGTAGCTTAAGTTGTTGGTACTTAATCTTTTATAATTTAATTTGTATTTCATTTTGCTAGTAAATGCTAATGAAAAAGGATTCAAAACAAGTTTTATTAAACAAAGTTTTTTAATATAAATAATTGTAAAATAGAGTAATTTTTTAAGGGAAATGATGTCATACTTACTAAGGGTTTAAATGGAAATGATTTCTTAGTGGTCTTGAGTGAATTTGTTGAGAAATACTTAGAAAATTATGCAAGACAACTACTAAATTTAAGAATTTAACTCAAAGTAAAAATCCATGGTGTCGGGACTCATCGACTTACTCTTTATACCTTTTTCATGAAGGTAAATGACCTTTGTAATGTTCCCCATCATAACCAAGGAACATTGCTTGCGGAAAATACAAATACATTCGAAAATTACTTTTTCTTATTAATTCTTGTAGCTTACTAGCTACAAATGAAGAACATATTCAACTAGATTTTGATACCAATAATCAAATGCATCTACAACATTCTAAATGAACATATTTCATCAAAATAATAATCTACAACAACACATAAAAACCATTCTAATGCACAAGGTAAAACATATTCTTAAAACTCATAAGAAACTAAAAAAATAGATAAACACTTATCTTTTAAAACATTTGTGGAACCAACTACTTGGAAAGGACATTACAACCAACCATAAAATGGTTGTTTCAAATTTCAACAACAAGTGACTCACGAGATGGGGATAGGAATCCAAAAGAGAAGGTTTACTCTCATAGTCCCCTCACAGCTCAAAATCCCACAACCCACTGGTATTCTCCTACAACAATCCCAAAATTCATCCATATCTCTTCCTATTGACATGCCCAAACTAAGGAATGTGCCCTTTGACTACACTCAGTCCATCAGGAATCCAATTTGTTTATTAGGTTCTCTTTGGAACAGGTAACTGAGAATATCTCTGTTGGGAACTCAAGGGGACTCATTTCTAGGAAAACTACTAACAACCAACAAAAACAATTTTTTTTCTAGTGAAACTCCCACGAGAGTTCACCCTTCATAAACAACAACCTAGATCTTCAATATTCAGCTCCAAAATTCTCCAAAAATGCTCCAACATTCTCCATAATTATCCCATCCTTATTGGTATAGCTCCAATTCTCTTTTTTCTCTTCTTCCCTACTTGTTGTTCATGCCAATATTAATGCGTAAAAATTTCCTATTCTCCCCCATAAAAATTTCCTCTATTTTCCCAATATACTTGACTTCTCACTCTACCCAATGTTGATTGTAATACAACCTCACGTTTCCAATAACGATGGTATGTGAATTCTACACCGACTCCCTGAAAGATATTTAATGATTGGGCTCTCATACACTCAAACAAAAAATAGAAGGTTGACCTAATGATAATAAAATTGAAAAATATGGGTTTGGATTAGTACCCACAATTAATTTCCTCCTTAGACCCCTCTTAGACACTGATAGACATTCCCTCTCTTGTGGATAAATCAACCCCCGTATTTTTCCATATTCCTAGTAACACGTTTCACATTATATTTATTAAAAATAGAAAAATACAATTCTCTTATTACATCACTTAGCCATAGACATATTCATATATACATTATGCATTAATTAAATTGGGGATCATAGTGGGGATGTTACATCACCCCTCCCCTAAAATGGAGCAACGTGGGACCAGAACTGATGGGGTCACTCTGTTGGCATAAGAAACCCGTGATAGAGATCGTATATTTGCAAAAATTAATAGATATAAGGTAGATCTATCATATCTGGGACTAGAAAATTTCAAAAAAACTTGAAAAAGACTTACTGGAAGAATGAAAATGAAAAATGGGGCTTAAACTAGAAAGGATCTTGAAAACATAGATTTAAATAAAATGAGGAAGAAACTAGATAAACAATGATGACTTCCCTAGTGGTGTTTCCAGTCTATTGTAGGATAATTGTACCCTGCAGGAGTTATCTCCCTTATTCTCTTCCTAGACCTAAGATAAAATAGAGATAGAAATGATAGACTTTCCTAGGCCTGCATCATACATGCATGAATCTATGAGGTAATAGAATAATAAGCTTACTTTTTGATCCGATAGTTTTCCTTGCACGCTCCTTGGTTTTTTTCTCTTTTGAAGATGTCCTTCACTTTCACAAATGAAAATATGCACACATGGAAACACAACCGAATACCTCTCACAATATCAAATATAATATGTATGAATCAATAGCAGATATAATGATATAACATGAAAGCATGAAAATAATAACTCTTTATAAGAATCATAATAACCATATACAATTCAATAGAGGGTAAAGTCATGTGCATCTTCTATTAATAAAATAAGAGGCTTACCTCTTACAATCAAATGACTTGATGATTCTCTTCTGAATATCCTTTCCCAATATCTATGATGAATCTGAAAATATAAGTTTAGTGTTTCCTTTTCCTCCCTTTTCCATGAGAGACCCCCAATATATAGGATGATAGAGATAAGATGGTGGATAAATCTAGAAACTCAAAATAACAAGCTTTCTCGAGGCTGTGTTACGAGAAATTTGAGTTTTGATCACATCTCTTCGTAACCAATCCTAATTGGGGAGTAACAAACTTGGTCATGTCCTACATTCTAGTAGATCGTGACTGGTCACAAATTTCAAGAGAGAAACCCGCAAGCATCAACTTTGGGTCACACATTGCAAAGGAACAACCAACGACCGAACAAATTAAAGATGTTTCAAAATTAGGGAAAAGTGACATAACTCAATGTCTCATCCTGATAACCTCTCGATGACATCCGTCAAGTGATCAGGTGGAAAATAATGGTATAACAATGTGAACATGTGAAGGAATTCCCTATTTTAGTAGAATTCTTGAATATGGTTTAAGTATTTGAGTAAAGAGTACATAGCATGACATGGAATTAGTAAATACTTGGGAAAATATATTTACCTATATATCATTTTCAAAGAAAATTTGAAAATGGTTTGCATAGAAACCTTCCTATAGGGTTCTTGATTATTATTTAAGTGGAACAGGGATTTGGAAAAGAGTTCTTGGAAGTTGTTTGATGCTTGAAAACTAATTTAATCTCTAAGCTATGTTATTTTTACCCTAACGGTAAGTGTGAAAGATCATGTTGCTAGATATGTGGAAGAACCTCTTGGAGTTATTTTCGAGATAATTATGCAATTGGTCATGTCAAATTCTCAGATAGCTTAAGTTGTTGGTACTTAATATTTTATGATTTAATTTGTATTTCATTTTGCTACTAAATGCTATTGAAAAAGGATTCAAAATAAGTTTGATTAAACTAACCTTTTTAATATAAATAATTGTAAAATAGAGTAATTTTTGAAGGGAAATGATGATAGAATTACTAAGGGTTTAAATGGAAATGATTTATTAGTGGTATTGAGTGAATATTTTGAGAAATACTTAGAAAATTATGCAAGACAACTGCTAGATTTAATAATTTAACTCAAAATAAAAATCCATGGTGTTGAGGCTCATCGACATACTCTTTCTACCTTTTTCGTGAAGGGAAATGACCTTTGTAATGTTCCCCATCATAACTGAGGAACATTGCTTGCGAAAAATACACATAAATTCAAAAATTACTTTTTCTAATTAGTTCATGTAGCTTACCAGCTACGAATGAAACACATATTCAAATATATTTTGATACCCATAATCAAATGCATCTACAACATTCTAAATGAACATAATGCATAAAAATAATCATCTATAGAAACACATAAAAACCATTCTCATGCACAAGGTAAAACATATCCTTAAAACTCACAAGAAACTCAAAAAATAGATAAACACTTATCTTTTAAAACGTTTGTAGAACCAACTACTTGGGAAGGACATTACACCCAACCATAAGCTTGTTGTTCCAAATTTCAACAACAATTTACTCCCGATATGGGGATAGGAATCCACAAGAGAGGGTTTCCTCTCACAATCCCCTCACAGCTCAAAATCCCACAACCCACTGGTATTCTCCTACAACAATCCCAAAATTCATTGATATCTCTTCCTATTGACATGCCCAACCTAAGGAATGTGCCCCTTCACTGCTCTCAGTCCATTAGGAATCCCAGTTTTTTATTAGGGTCTCTTTGGAATAGGTAACCGAAAATATCTTTGTTGGGAGCTCAAGGGGACTCATTTCTAGGAAAACTACCAACAACCAACAAAAACAGTTGTTTTTCTAGTGCAACTCCCATGTGAGTTCACTCTTCATATACAACAACCTAGATCTTCAATATTCAACTCCAAAATGCTCCAAACATTCTCCAGCATGCTCCATAATTATCCCATCCTTATTGGTATATATCCAATGGTATTTTTTCTCTTCCTCCCTACTTGTTGTTCATGCCAATGTTAATGTGTAAAAATTTCCTATTCTCCCCCATACAAATTTCTTCTATTTTACCAATATACTTGACTTCTCACTCTACCCAATGTTGATTGTACTACAACCTCATGTTTCCAATAACAATGGTATGTGACTTCTACACCGACTCCTTCAAAGATATTTAATGATTGGGCTCTCATACACTCAAACAAACCATAGAAGGTTGACCTAATGATAATAAAATTCAAAAGTATGGGTTTGGATTAGTACCCACAATTAATTTCATCCTTGGACCCCTCTTAGACACTCCTATACATTCCCTCTCTTGTGGATAAATCAACCCCCATATTTGTCCATATTCCTAGTTGCACGTTTCACATTATATTTATTAAAAATAGAAAAATACAATTCTCTTATTACATCGCTTATCCATAGCCATATTTATATATACATAATGCATTAATTAAATTGGGGATCATAGTGGGGATGTTACATCACCCCGCCCTTAAAATGGAGCAATGTGGGACCATAACTAATGGGGTCACTCTGTGGGCATAGGAAACCCGTGATCGCGATCGTATATATGAAACAATTAACAGATCTAAGGTAGATCTATCAGATCTGGGACTAGAAAATTTAAAACAAACTCGAAAAATACTTACTGGAAGAATGAAAGTGAAAAATGGGGCTTAAACTGCAAAGGATCTTGAAAAAATAGATTTAAATAAAATGAGGAAGAAACTAGATAAACAATGATGAATTCCCTAGTGGTGTTGCCAGTCTGTTGTAGGAAAATTGTACCCTGCATGAGTTATCTCCCTTATTCCCTTCCTAGACCTAAGATAAAATAGAGATAGAAATGATAGACCTTCCTAGCCTTGAATCATATGTGCATGAATCTATGAGGTAATAGAATAATAATCTTACTTGGTAATTCGATGGTTTTCCCTACATGCTCGTTGGTTTTTTTCTCTTTTGAAGATGTCCTTCCCTTTCACGAATGAAAATATGCACACATGTAAACACAACTGAATACCTCTCACAATATCAAATATAATATGTATGAATCAATAGTAGATATAATGATATAACATGAAATCATGAAAATACTAACTCTTTATAAGAATCATAATAACCATATGCAATTCAATAGAGGGTAAATTCATGTGCATCTTCTATTAATAAAATAAGAGGCTTACCTCTTACAATCAAATGACTTGATGATTCTCTTCTGAATATCCTTTCCCAAGATCTATGATCAATCCAAAAATATAAGTTTAGTCTTTCCTTTCCCCCCCTTTTCCCATGAGATACCCCCAATATATAGGGTGATAGAGATAAGATGGTGGATAAATCTAGAAACTCAAAATAACAAGCTTTCTCAAGGCCGTGTTACGAGAAATTTGAGCTTTGATCACATCTCTTTGTAACGAATCCTAATTGGGGAGTAACAGACTTGGTCATGTCTTGTATTCTAGTAGTTTATGATTGGTCACAACTTGCAAGAAAGAAACCTACAAACATCAACTTTGGGTCACAAGTTGCAAAGGAACAACCAACGACCGAACATATTAAAGATGTTTCAAAATTAGGGAAAAGTGACATAACTCGGTGCCTCATCCAGATAACCTATCGATGACATCCATCAAGTGATTGGGTGGAAAATAATTGTATAACAGTGTGAACATGTGAAGGAATTCCCTATTTTAGTAGAATTCTTGAATATGGTTTAAGTATTTGAGTAAAGAGTACATAGCATGACATGGAATTAGTAAATACTTGGGAAAATATATTTACCTATATATCATTTTCAAAGAGAATTTGAAAATGGTTTGCATAGAAACCTTCCTATAGGGTTCTTGATTATTATTTAAGTGGAACGGGGATTTGGAAAAGAGTTCTTGGAAGTTGTTTGATGCTTGAAAACTAATTTAATCTATAAGCTATGTTATTTTTACCCTAACGGTAAGTGTGAAAGATCATGTTGCTAGATATGTGGAAGAACCTCTTGGAGTTATTTTTGAGATAATTATGCAATTGGTCATGTCAAATTCTCAGATAGCTTAAGTTGTTGGTACTTAATATTTTATGATTTAATTTGTATTTCATTTTTCTACTAAATGCTATTGAAAAAGGATTCAAAAGAAGTTTGATTAAACTAACTTTTTTAATATAAATAATTGTAAAATAGAGTAATTTTTTAAGGGAAATGATGATAGAATTACTAAGGGTTTAAATGGAAATGATTTATTAGTGGTATTGAGTGAATTTTTTGAGAAATACTTAGAAAATTATGCAAGACAACTGCTAGATTTAATAATTTAACTCAAAATAAAAATCCATGGTGTTGAGACTCATCGACATACTCTTTCTATATTTTTCATGAAGGGAAATGACCTTTGTAATGTTCCCCATCATAACTGAGGAACATTGCTTGCGAAAAATACACATAAATTCAAAAAATACTTTTTCTAATTAGTTCATGTAGCTTACCAGCTACGAATGAAACACATATTCAAATATATTTTGATACCCATAATCAAATGCATCTACAACATTCTAAATGAACATAATGCATACAAATAATCATCTATAGAAACACATAAAAACCATTCTCATGCATAAGGTAAAACATATCCTTAAAACTCATAAGAAACTCAAAAAATAGATAAACACTTATCTTTTAAAACATTTGTGGAACCAACTACTTGGGAAGGACGTTACACCCAACCATAGACTTGTTGTTCCAAATTTCAAAAACAAGTGACTCTCGAGATGGGGATAGGAATCCACAAGAGAAGGTTTTTTCTCATAGTCCCCTCACAACTCAAAATCCCAGAACCCACTGGTATTCTCCTACAACTATCCCAAAATTCATCCATATCTCTTCCTATTGACTTTCCCAACCTAAGGAATGTGCCCCTTCACTACTCTCAGTCCATCAAGCATCCCATTTGTTTATTAGGGTCTCTTTGGAACATGTAACTGAGAATATCTCTGTTGGGAACTCAAGGGGACTCATTGCCATGAAAACTACCAACAACCAAGAAAAACAATTTTTTTTCTAGTGCAACTCCCACGAGAGTTCACTCTTCATGAACGAAAACCTATATATTCAATATTTAGCTCCAAAATGCTCCATCATGCTCTTGAATTCTACCATCCTTTTGGTATAGCTGAAATGATCTTTTTTCTCTTCCTCCCTACTTGTTGTTCATGCCAATCTTAATGCGTAAAAATTGCCTATTTTCCCCCATAAAAATTTCCTCTATTTTCCCAATATAGTTGAATTCTCACTCTGCTCAATGTTGAGTGTACTACAACCTCATGTTTCCAATAACTATGGTATGTGACTTCTACACCCACTCCCTGAAATATATTTAATGATTGAGCTCTCATACAATCAAACAAAAAGTAGAAGGTTGTCCTAATGATAATAAAATTCAGAAATATGGGTTTGTATTATTATCCACAATTAATTTCCTCCTTAGACCCCTCTTATACACTCCTAGAAATTCCCTCTCTTGTGGATAAATGAACCCCCATATTTGTCCATATTCCTAGTAGCACGTCTCACATTATATTTATTAAAAATAGAAAAATACAATTCGCTTATTACATTGCTTAGCCATAGCCATATTCATATATACATTGTGCATTAATTAAATTGGGGATCATAGTGGGGATGTTACATCACCCCTCCCCTAAAATAGTGCACCTTCCTTGGTGCATAGTGTTAGCACTCTGTAAATTTTGTCCGAATGATAGAAAAATGAAAGAGGTAATTGTTTCAACCAGCTTTAGAGCTGAGGCACTAGCCTGCTCAACTCAAAGAGGGTTCTCTCATGTCACTTGATGTTTCTTTGGAAATTGGTGGCTAGATTTGGTTTGTTTTGGGGGTTTAATAAAGTTGCTAGCAAAGAAAGGGAGGAACACTGTGGGCCATAGAGTCAAAATTCTAAAATTGAATGAAAACAATGATCAACCAATTAAACTCTCCAGAGGATAAAGGCTAAACACGGAAATGAATCTGAGTTATAACTTGAATTTATTTAGAGTGGTAAGAGGAAAGAGAAACATATAACTACATCAGAGCATTACAGGAATGAATTCTGAACTAGCTAAGAGGAAACATACAAATTTTAAATTTCTTAAACCAAGAGCATCAAATGATGAATTCTAGGCCTTTAACTCTCCAATTTAAATAGAATAAAAATGTATATGGCATAAAAAATCACAGGAAACACATACAATGAGGGAAGACAGATCTCATATCACCACCATTAGAATCTTTTCATAGAGAGTTCAAAGTTGTTGCATGTGTATTCAATTCAGCCCCAGAAAATTACAATGAAGTCTAGAACAACCAAAACTATGCTCTTGCACTTCTGCCCACCACTAATACACTCAGAAAATCTAACACTTATACAATTTGACTTCCTCCAGTGTGCAACCGGTTACAATAACTGAAATGAAACGTTACAACTTCTACAATGATTACAAATGACAGTTTTCAGAAAAAATGTTTCATGACCCTTTTAGATTCCTCTGATGCTCCAGCTCCTTCCTATACCACGTTCTCTTTGAAATGTCACTCATACTCTTTCAAATATAATTGCATTTATCCATATTCTCATTAAACATTTGGGAATAATATATTTGAAATAAAAAATAATTCCCAAATATTTTCTATCCTGTAGAATTAAATTTCCATAATTTAATTCATGCCCGTGGTTCTTTA
Source organism: Picea engelmannii (assembly GCA_009831015.1). NCBI lineage: Eukaryota > Viridiplantae > Streptophyta > Pinopsida > Pinales > Pinaceae > Picea > Picea engelmannii. The sequence continues at coordinate 462,105 of ML788645.1, forward strand.
AAACCATGTCTTGTTTTTACCAATTCACCATTTCATTGTAAAAAACATTTACTGTTACCATTTCACATGAAAAAAAATTACTGTGTTATGTTTTTCCAATTTACCGTTTCACCATGAAAAAATATTTACTGTGTTTTTTTTCCAATTTACCTTAACACCTTTTATCTTCTTCTTTTACTTATGTAAATATCTGGATAAAGAATTATCCAAGTCTTCACTCATGTGCATCTTTCCATTTAAATCTTTTTCATGGAAATAAACATTAATTTCTTAAATCTATAAAACTTGAATCTTTCCTCCGTAAAACCTTTTCACCGTGAGGAGGAATTTCATTTATTAGAAATTCCATATTTGTTGTTGAAATGCACTCCTAGAAAAATGACGCACATTAAACATATGATAAATGGTGCATTTATTACATTGGGTTTGGACTAGAGTGGTTTAATCCAAACTTCTTTTATGTCCGATGTGCTCCACGTAAAAACATGTGTCCACCAAATAAACCACGGTAGTTTTCCCCGACCTGCCTTCACATAATTAACCTCCTCGCTACTTCAATCCCCGATATGTATGTGCGCCCTCCATCCAAACTTTGAATTTTCCACATTATAAATAGAGATTCATGCCCATGATTTGACGTGATTCCGCAAATTAAATATTTGATCAAATATTACTATAAATATTTTAATATAAAAATATTTATATTAATAATAAACCCTTTTTTCTATTTTCTAAAGACTTTGGGCATATGAGGCTTAACACATGACTTTGTGGATAGGATAAGGGTTCTTAATAAAAGAAATATTTTTATTTTCAACAGGAATATGAAAATAAGGGTAAAAATGAATGAAGTGATGGAACTAAGGGATTTAGATAAACATTAAGGCTAGGTATAGGTTTGGAATATTTGCCAATTTTTTTTAACTCATGGAGGACATGACTATTTAGGATTATCAGTTGAGTGAAGGATTTATGTGATGGGAGCTTGACAGAGATGGTGAAAAATTTGAAATTCTGAGTGGAAAAATAGCACAAGGACAAGACACTTTGGGAAAAAATAATACAAATTGGAAGGTGATAACATAGGCTCCTATTAGGGATGCTATCCTCCCTGTGAGGTAGAAAAGAATAATAGACCACATGCCTGATCCATTGGGATTCTCCCAAAACATGTCTGTGTACCCTGCTCTGACCTGTCACCAGTGTCTACTGAGAACCAAACTCTGCACACTTCTCAAATGGATACTGAACACTGAATACACCACTAAAATTTGATTGTACATAATACTGAAAATCCAAACTGAAAAATGATTGACCAACAAGCTTATTCGCACACTCCTACCTACCCTAAAAAAGATAAAATGAATACTCAATTAAGTGATCCTAAAGTGCCAATGCAGTCAATCAAGCAATTAGCTTCTCGATTCTCCTTTGCTCACATTTTTCTTAAGCTGGCAAACAAATGTAAAAGATGGTAGCTGAAACAAAAAATTGAATCCAAAATTCAAGTTTATGAATGAAACACATTAGTCCTTCATTGATGACTGTAATAGGATGGCCACAGGATATCGAAAACCATGAAAATTCATTTCTTCTTGACGAACAAAAACAAAACGACAAGCCTCTTTCATACGTGTTTGTTGGCCTTGCTCTATTTCTTCAGTTCTGAGAACATTTTCAAATGAAATGGAAGCAATAGGTTTGTCTACTTTTCCATGCATCTCTACAAAAACACTCATACATTCTTGAACATATTCAAATATGACAACCATATTATGTGCATCAAGGCTATCCTCTTGTTCATCAAACAATTATGATTTGGTTTCATTAAACTTCTGGAAATTTGTTTGAGGACTATGATTTTGACATTCAAATGAATGAATGTAAATAAGTTCCTACTCATAATCTTCTTGTAAATGTGAAAAGCTAACAACATGCAGTATTTCATAGTCTAGAGTTCCCATGCATGCATTTTCAAAACCATGATTTTCAAATGAATCAAATAAAACCATTGCCTCTTCATTATCTTTCTGTATTTCTGATTGAAAAATGGCATATGTTGTTTTGTTGCTTTCCTGAAACTCTATGTCATTTATTTGTTCATTGTTGGCAATTTCTATAGATGCAGTTTCAGAATCATCATCCATGTCTAGGCCACTTAGAATTTGAACAACCATATCATTCATAGGGGGATAAAGACAACCTTGAAACACTTTGGCTTACTGAAAATCTTGTTGAATATCTTCATCAAGTTCAGGGGAAGGAAAATGACTTTCAACAACAATTTCTTGATCAGCTTCACTTTCAACCAAAGGAGGGGATACTATTTGTTATTGGGATGAATATTCATAAAGGACTTCTATGATTTCATCATTCATACACTCTTCATCACCAAAAACATTTTTAAGGTACTTAATGAAATGTTCACAAAATTCACAACAATCTTGAAACACCAAGAATGAAGGATTAGATTCTCCATAATGCTTAAAGAATGTTAGGTGGAAATACTTAAGAGAGTATAAGCTGCCTGATTTTAAACCTTCATACCATAATCTTGCTTTCCCCTCTAGAGTAGCCATAAACATTTTCAACAAAAAATCCTCATGAAATTCAACCCCCAACTTACATATGTGCATGTGAAATCTAATCAAGTGCAAGGAAACATCATTTCCTTTCCCATCTTCGAATGTAGGCAAATATTTTTGCCAATTTATGTGAGGAATGTGATTTGGAAAGATAGAAATATGAGATCAATTCATTGGACCATACCTTGCATATATTGAACTCATCTTCGGACAGTGGAGTCGTCAATGATGTTTTGGAAGTTGGATTCTGCATTGAGAGAGGAGTTGCCAGTGAAAATTTAAATTTTTGGATTCTTCTACTAGTGGAGTCACCTTCAAGTTGATTTTTTGATGTGTGGAGTTGCAAGAGAAGGAATACAACCAATATTTTCCTAAGTGTCTTCTTCTCTCATACCTTAGAACTCAACCATGTTGTTCGTTCCTAGGGAAAAATTTTCAATTTCATCCCCGACAACGACGCCAGAATGTTAGCACTATGTAAATTTTGTCCGGCTGATAGACAAATGGAAAAGGTAACTATTTAAACTAGCTTTATAGATGAGGCACTATCCTTCTCAACTCAAAGAGAGATCTCTCGTGTCACTTGATGTTTCTTTTGAAATCGATGGCTAGATTTGGTTTGTTTTGGGGGTTTAATAAACTTGCTGGAAAAGAAAGGGAGGAACACTTTGGGATATGGAGTCAAAATTCTGAAATTGAATGAAAACAATGATCAACCAATTGAACTCTCCAGAGGATAAAGGCTAAATGAGGGAATGAATCTAAGTTTTAACTTGAATTTAATTAGAGTGGTAAGAGGAAAGAGAAACAAATAACTGCATCAGAGCATTATAGGAATGAATTCTGAATTAGCTAAGAGGAAACATACACAGTTTAAATTGCTTAAACCAAGAGCATCAAATGATGAATTTTGGGCCTTTAACTCTCCAATTTAAACAAAAGAAAAATGTATATGGCATAAAAAATCATAAGAAAGACATACAATGAGGGAAGACAGAGCTCATATCACCACCATTAGAATCTTTTCATAGAGACTTCAAAGTTGTTGCATATGTATTCAATTCATCCCCAGAAAATTACAATGAAGTTCAGAACAACCAGAACTATTCCCTTGCACTTCTTCCCACCACTAATACACTCAGAAACTCTAACAATTATACAATTCGAGTTCCTCCAGTGTGCAACCAGTTACAACAACTGAAATGAAACGTTACAACTTCTACAATGATTACAAATGACAGTTTTCATAAAAACGTTTCATGACCCCTGCAGATTCCTCTGACGCTCTAGGTCCTTCCTATACCATGTTCTCTTTGAAATTTCACTCATACTCTTTCAAATATAATTGCATTTATCCATATTCTCATTAAACATTTGGGAATAATATATTTGAAATAAAAAATAATTCCCAAATATTTTCTATCCTATAGAATTAAATTTCCATAATTTAATTCATGCCCGTGGTTCTTTAAAACCATGTCTTGTTTTTCACAATTCACCATTTCATTGTAAAAAACATTTACTGTTACCATTTCACATGAAAAACATTTACTATGTTATGTTTTTCCAATTTACCGTTTCACCATGAAAAAACATTTACTGTGTGTTTTTTCCAATTTACCGTAACACCTTTTATCTTCTTCTTTTACTTATGTAAATCTCTGGATAATTATTACATCGGGCTTGGGATGGAGTGGTTTAATCCAAACTTCTTTTACCTCCGATGTGTTCCACGTAAAAACACGTTTCCACCAAATAAACCACGGTAGTTTTTCCCGACCCACCTTCACATAATTAACCTCCTCGCTACTTCAATCCCCTATATGTATGTGTGCCCTCCATCCAACCTTTGAATTTTCCACATTATAATTTGAGATTTGTGCCCATGATTTGACATGATGCCACAAATTAAATATTTGATCAAATGTTAATTTAAATATTCTAATATAAAAATATTTATATTAATAATAAACCCTTTTTTCTATTTTCTAAAGACTTTAGGCATATGAGGCTTAACACATGACTTTGTGGATAGGATAGGGTGCTGGAATATTTTTTTATTTTCAACGGGAATATGAAAATAAGGGTAAAAATGAATGAAGTGATGGAACTAAGGGATTTAGATAAGATTTAAGGCTATGTATCGGTTTGGAGTATTCACCAAAAATTTTTAACTCATGGAGGACATGACTATTTTGGATGACCAGTTGAGTGAAGGATTTAGGTGATGGGAGCTTGAAGGAGTTGGTGAAAATTTTGAAATTCTGAGTGGAAAAATAGCACAAGGACAAGACGCTTTGGTAAAAATTAATACAAATTAGCAGGTGATAACACACAGAACCACGTTGAAATAAATATACAAATTTACATCATAGTATTCAAAAAATAAAACTTTGAAATCCATTTACTCTCTAACAACAGTCCCAACCATAATATTTCATTCTTCTCAACCTACTGACCCAAGGAATGAGCCCCATTCACTACCTTCAGTCCATCAGGATGCACCATTATTTTATCAAGGATATCAACAAAGGAGACCAATAATTTTGAGATACGGCTCCAAAACTCTAGCTGCCCAAAATGGAGTATTTCCTTTTCATCTTCTATTTTCTTCAAAATTTGAAAAACAAATTGGGCATTCCTTCAGCATAGTTTCTTCATGCTCCCATGTTTCATATTCGGGACCATAGCAGGTCCATTGAAACTTTACTGTCCCTATGGATTTGTTCTAAAGCACTTTTACTTTCTGATCCAGGATGTGTATTGGTTCCACCTGAAAATTCCCTTCATTTTCCACCTGGATCACAGTCCAATAAATTATGTGGTTAGGGTCAGACACATATTTATTTAATAATGGTAAATGGAATACATTTTTCACTCTCATGGGTGAAGGAAATTCTAGCATGTATGCAACTAGCTCTATTCTCTCTAATATTTCAAAAAGGCCCACAAATATTGTTTCCAACTTTGGGCAGCAACCCAATCTTATTGAAATTCTCTTCACTTTAACTTTGAGAAAAACATGTTTTCCCACTTTAAAATCTCTAAAAACTATGTTCTTATATGCATAACGTTTTTCTTGTCCCGAGAAGCCTTTAAATTCTACTTGATCTTTGCCATCTTATATTCCATTTCCTTTGACAATTCTGGCTCAATGAAAACTCTATTCATTTAGTTATCCCAACTCACTGGTGTGTTACAATTTCTACCATACAATGCTTCAAAGGGGCTCATTTCTAATAAGGCTTGATACCCATTATTGTAATAAAATTCCACTAAGTGGATATGATCTTCCCATTGTGATGGATGGTCCATCACATACATTCTTAGCATGTATTCAATGATTATGTTGGTCCTCTCTGTTTTCCCATATGACTCTGGGAGATATGTTGTACTATTATTTAAATTTGTCCCTGTTGGCACAGGGTTAGACCCAGGGTTTAGTTCTAAGAAAGCACCAACAAGACCTAACTACTGGCCCTTTCGGTAACACCTGTGAAGCAGATGCAGTCTCACCTGAAGAAGCTATGGGAGGGTTGCAGGACAGAGATGTCTACAACCAAGGGGAATATCAAGTGGTTCTAATACTAGAACAATACAACATATATATATCACTTATCAACTCAGATCTACTCCACACAACTATCTATCAGATCTAACACAGTAATGCAATAAAAATATATCAATGACTAAGAACATAACAGTAATCACACATACGACACACGATATATGTGGTTCACCCCCTCTCTAGGGATACATCCACAGAACTGTGATTATATTATATTAGGATGAAGCATACAGTTCTTGTCTGCGCTCTCAGCTAGCAGATTTTATTTCTTCTCCTCACTATCTCTCCCCTCCCTGTGCACCCAGCTGTAGGGTTGATCTTTGCACCCAGCTGAAGATATTACAATACAGAAGGCTCTTGTCCTCAACACTTCTTTCTCACATGATATTACTTAGTCAATCACATAACAAAAATCATAACTCCAAAAATAGTAGCAACCCATCCCAAGTCCTTTAGACCTCTATTTATACATTACAATCACTCACCGACATCCTTAGGCTAAAACCTAGGTGTCAAAACCCTAAATTTAAAAACCCTGGGTGTCTAAAACCCTAGGTCAACTTGACCCACATTTTCAGGGCTTCGTGAACCTGTCTTTCCTTCCTTCTCGCGCAGTGTTTCAAAGAATCCAACAGTGGATTTTTTCGCTTGCTAAGTTGTCCAAGATCCTTCTTTATTGTTGATCTTTCATCCTCAATCTCCTCATCCAACGACTTGATTCCTTTTACTTTTCTTCATCTTTTCTTCTATTTTTCTCACTTCGACCTAATAACAATCACTGTGTCTTCCGCGTAGTTCAAATTTTTCCTTTTCTTCCTTTCTCTTAGCTAAATTTCATAACCAAGGGCCAACAGGCCCCCAACACTCACAAGTGAAGCATCCCGATGCACTTCAGATCTGACCTTTCTATTTTACTTTGAATTCAGACTACGTAGTGTAGCCTTTGATTTCTGATCTATGCCTCCTCTCCTTCTTTGTGATGACTATATTTTCTGTGTCTAGTACCCAGTTTCAACTGCACCTGGTACCTAGACCTTTTTGCTCATGATTTTATTGAGAGATGCAAGGCAACTGGTTATCATAATACAATTTCAACCGGCTCCCAGTCACTAAGCCTTCCTTCTATTCTCCCTTCAAAGTCTTCAACTGCACAACTCCTCCTTCTGTAACATAGGTGACCTCATAAGGCCCGAGCCAATGCATTCTGAACTTTCTTGGATGCTTCATGAATTTACTGTCATATACCAATACCATATCACCTTGCTTAAATGCCTTCATCTTAATGTGTTTTTCATGGTAGGCCTTCTCTCTTTCCTTCTGTACCTGCTGATGGAATCCTGCAATAAATCTGTCTTCTTCTAGTTTGACCAACTGTGCAAGCCTCTCTCCAACAACGCCAGTGTCAACCATATCTGTAAAGGCAACAATTCTTAGGCTTGGTACCAAATATTCCATTGGGACAACGACTTCGAGACCATACACCAATTTAAAAGGGGTCTGCATTGTTAGCTTCTTACAACTGGTTCTGTAGGCCCACAGTACCACTGGTACTCTTAAATCCCAGTCATCTCTATTAACACTGTAAATCTTTGTTAGTGCTATCTCCAAGATCTTGTTGAATGCTTCCACTATCCCATTTTCTTCTGGATGGTAAGGCATTCTCTTTTGATGGTGGATTGCAAATTCCTCAGCCATGGATTCAACTATTTTATTGATGAAATGTGTGCCTTTATCACTCATAAGGATCTTTGGGCATCAAAACCTGGTTATGATGTCATCAAATATGAAGCACGTAGTTGTAGTTTTACTACAGTCCTTAACTTCTCTTGCTTCAATCCATCTAGTCAAGTACTTTGTTGTATAAATTATGTACCTTGCTCCTGTGCACTTTCCTAGTGGGTTTATAGGTCCCAAGAAGTCAATGGCCCATTTCTCAAATGCTTGTAGGGTCAATTGTTGTGCTAAGGTAATTTCATCTCTTCTGGACGGTTTCCCAACTCTTTGGCATATATCACAGGCTCTGTAATAGTATTTAGCATCTCTGTGTAAGGTAGGCCACCAAACGCCAGCTTTAAGAACCTTATGCATAGTTTCTTTCCCTGCGTAGTGTCCTTCAGTGATGCCTTCATGAGCTTCTGTGAGGATCAATGGTCATTTTTCCTCCATAACACACCTTTTCAATATCTCATTAGGTCCCATTTTGTATAGTTGTCCAACTATAAGTGAAAAGTCGGCAGTGCACACTACTAGTTGTTTCTTTTGGGGAATTTTATACTCACTAGGTTCCATTCCTGTTGATAGGAACTGGACTATCTCTGTGAATTGGTCATCAATATTCTAATGGCCAATAACTGTGGATTCGATAGTGCATCCTCCAAACTGGTCGGCTCTTCACCATGTTCCAACCTTGACAAGTGGTCAGGATCTTTGCTCATTCTTCCTGGATTAACTATGATCTCAAAGTAATATTCCTAAAATAGCAAAAGCCATCTGCATATTCTCCCCCCCAAAAATGGCTTGTTGACTAGGTATTTCAATGTGGAGTGATCAATAAACATTTTAAAGTGTCCTCCCAACAAGTAGTTGCGAAATTTCTGCAACGCATACACCATGGCTAACCCTTCTCTCTTAGTGGTGGTGTAATTAATCACAGTTGTGGATAGTTTCCTACTAATAAAATATAACAAATGGTCAATATATCCTTCCCTAGGTTGTGCTTACACTACTCCTAAGGAAATTGAAGACGCATTGACATGCACATGAAACTCCTTGCTCCAATATGGGAAAACCAGAATAGGTGCAGTAACCATTTTCTGTTTCAGTGTGTCGAAGCTCAGCTGACATTCTTCTGTCCAACTGAAATGATAGTCTTTCTTCAAAATATTCTCCATGGGTGTTGTAATCTGGGCATATCCTTTAATGGATTTCCTGTAATATCTAGTATGTCCCAGTGCAATGCGCAATTGTTTGACTGAAGTAGGAGGTGGAATATCAACGATAATGTAAATTTTAGATGGATCTACCAAAAATCCTTTCTTACATACAATATGACCTAAGAGCACTCCAAATGGTGAGAAGAAGATGCACCTCTTCAGATTTAAGGAAATTTGACACTGCCTACATTTGTCCAACATTAGCCTTAGAAATTCAATATGATTTTTCAATAAACTAAAAACAGTCCAATCATCGAAATATGCTTCTAGATATTTATGCAGAAACTCCTTGAATGCTTCGACCACCACCCTGGAAAAGATGGCTAGGTAATTCTTCAATCCAAATGGCATCACTGTGTACTGGTAGGATCCCCATTCTGTTTTAAATGTGGTCTTATGGAGATCTTCCTTGGCAATTCGGATCTGATGGTATCCTAAAAATCCATCGGTAAAAGAATATACCTCCTGACCTCCCACATTATCTAGCACTTCATTAGTGAATGGTGTAGGGAAGGGGTCATGCAAACAAGCATCATTCAACTCCCTGAGATCTATGCAGATCTTGATCTCTCCTGTCTTCTTGTCTTGTACCACCATAGGGCTAATCCACTCTGACTCTTCAAGAGGTTGTATAATTCCTACTTCCAACATTCTTTCGAGCTCAATCTTCACTTTCTCCTTATATTTAGGTTTCAATCTGTAGGGTCTCTATTTGACTAGTCTTGCATCTGGTTTCAAATGGATCCTCGTCTCTCCCATAGGCCCTTTAATTCCCTTCATATAAGTAAAATTGGTCGGAAACAAGTCCTTATATTCATGCAGTAACTCTGTTATCTTGTCAATAGTAGAAGCATCCCAATAATCTCCAACATTTTCAAGCTTCGATGTATTCTCTGTTCTAATGTTCACCTTCTTAATATTGATTATCCTTCCAATGAATGGTAGCTCAACTCCTGGTCCTTCCACATCTCTCTCGCCTTCTGTTTCTATGATGTTCACCTTCCTCAGATCATCGTCTTCGTCAACATTGATGTTGTAATAACCTTGTATTTTATGGAGAGGTGCAGTCCATTCGTCCTCTTCTTGTTCTAAAGGGGGTCTAGAGGCCTCCTCAAATACTTGTTGTCTTACAATATGTAACACTTGATCTATTGAAGGATATTGACTATCAAATAAGAAGGTGGTTATAAAGTTCTGAGTCTCACCTTCCCATTCTGCAGTGATGAGGTGCAGCTCCGCTTGAAGGTACCAGTTCATAGGGGTTGTGTCTAGTGTGTTAATGAACTTGTGCACCCACTACTCTTGAGGAATGGTTCTCTAGGCTTCCTTGCAACTTCACAAATGGTCCTTTGGGAAGCTTCAACCTGTGTACCAAACTTTGTGGCCTTCTACTTGTGCTGAGAACCATGCAGTCATTAGGGTAAGACATTGTACCCATTATGTAATGTTGTTTTTGTGTGTCCCCAACCATCTTGCCGGTGTTTCTTTCAAGGAATCATCCAATTCCAACAATCTTTGTTGCGTTGGTACACTTGCTTCGAATTCCGACAAGAAGGTTTCTAAAGGATTCAAACCATCAAAAGTGGGTAATTTACTTATTGTTGTGCCGATCCAATGAACATCTCTAGTTAATCTAGCACATCTCCTTGTAGATACTTCATACATTTTTTTTTTCCAATTCTCCAGTGCTTCTTCTGAATCTGATGAACATGCACTATCACTTCACCAGCTTAGATTTCCATCGGCCATAGGATTAATGTAATCATTTTGTCTGGCTATTAATTTGTATATGTTCTCTAGTTCATATGCACAGTCTTCTTCTCTGATAGGTTCTGTGTATCGCTGACCTTCATATGTATCTAATGGTGCAATGACCCTAAGTCCATCTCTTTCAAATGTCATATGTATTTTCTTTGAATCAACCACGATGGAATTATTGAAATCCAAATCAATTCCTAATAGCATAGCGTAAGGGAAACTATTATCAACTATCTCAATTACCTCAAAATATGAAAACATTCTTACTCCATCGATGTCCACAAGGACATGTTCCAATATGCCAAAAGTGCTTATTGCCTTCTGATTAGCCATCCTAAGCCTGATAGGGGAATAGATTAACTTCGGTTTTCCCATCAGTGCCTAGGTTTACTTCATCTTGACATTGACCTCCGATCGTAAGTTGAGGACCACATAGTCTATATCATATTCTCCTATCTGAGCATTCAAGTGTAGTTCCTTATTTTTCCTTCTCTTCTTATATAGTTGATGTATTTCTTTATTCAGTAAAGGATTTATCCTTCCTATCTCATACTATCTGATTAAATTTTGTAGCTCTTGTACAACGCTCTCATCTTGAATCAACTTAATAGAAGTATATAAAATTCCATGAGCTTTCTTACTTCTTGTCCTTCTTTTGGCGAAGCAAACTGATCAAATGCTAGAGGCATTCCATATTCTCTTACTTCTAGTGGTGTCTTTGATGAAGAGCCTTGGTCTTCTTTGAACTCTTTTCTTTCCTCCTAAAATATTTGTATTTCTTTCTTTGCATAAAAAGTTAGGGTCTTCTCTGTACCTTTCCTGACTCCTGAGTATTTTGTATTCTTTCCTTGGGTCAGTCTGTCTTCTCCTGCTACAGCTCCTCATCTAGTGATAACAACAACTCTAGGGTATTCTCCATGAGGTTCAACATATATCAGTTTCACTTGTGGGTTCTGCTGAGGTCCTCGTCTTTCCTGAAGCTTATCTAGAAGCACAACATAATCCTCTATAACATGTTCGAAGGAACTGCAGTAGCTGCAAGTAGTGCAAGGGTTATGAAATTCCCTTGCTAAGTGTCTTGGTTGTGTGTAGTTGTAACAAATGATCTATCCTCAGCCTCGACCCATACCTCCTCCTCCTCCTGCTCCTCTAAATCCACTGCGAGGATTGAAGTTTCCTCTCCCAGGGGAGTTATACTGTGTAGTGTTTCCTTCTTGTTGTACTTCTCCTTGAATTTTGTATATGTCTCTTAACCTTTCATGCATGATGTCATAAGCCCTACAATCCCTATCATCATGCCCAATGGACTTACAGAACGTGAAATGCAAATTTGGGGGTGTCTGAACATATTTTTTCATGTAATAACACTCACGAGGGCGATGTCTATTTCTGCATACCTCGCACTAGGGTAGGGTGACTTGCTTCAAAGGGCTTGGAGCTCCAGAGGCCAAGTATGCATGAAATAGGGGACATTGTTCCTTGTCAGGGCCTTCTGATTTTCATCTGACACACCAGATGTCTTCTCTTTTATCTTTTCCCTTGTCTTTATTCATATATTCGATCTGCAGAGACAAACTAGTTAGCTGACTCAATATTTGACTCATACCTAAGTTGGATTCTCCCATAGGGGATGATTCTAACTTAATGGCGATCTCCAGTGCCTCAGCCTGTGAAGCAATATTTTGTTGCGCCAGAGGAACTCTGATGTGTTGTAAGAGGGCAGTAATAAACCATTCTTTGTTTTTCTCATCTAGTATCTGAAAATTCAATCGACATGTTAAGGTCTTTAATATCTGATCAAATTCCCAAACAGGTTCGAATACCTTCTGCTTGATATCTTTCATCTCTGTTACATTGTGAATCCGACTTGGGTTTCTTGAACTCTACAATCAATGCATTCTTGATCTCATTCAACGGCTTAGGCTGTGCAAATCCTTGGACAAGCTTCATGTACCAACTCAGTGTGCGATCCCTTAGGGTAGTACTAAATTGAGTTCTTTTAATAGCTTTGTCAATGAAATTCTTAATATTCCATACGACTTCACAAAGGAACCAGTGTTGATTAGGATCTTTAGATCCATCTCCCCTAAAAATAGGGAGTCTCATCTCATCTTCCATAGATCTTCCTGGGGTTCCTGACTGAGTATGTGGTGGACTACTAGTGGCAGTGCTCTGAACGCTCTGGTGGATTAGATTACTTTGATTTCTTAATGCTACTGAATCAACATGAGGGACAATAGTACTTACTTCAACAGTCTGTGCAGTTCTTGAAGTTTCTGGCTCTTCCCGATGAGGTTCTTCAACTTTTCCTTCCTCTGTCCTAACGGGTTTTGAATGCTCTTAATCTGTCATATCTACCTCTTCTCCATTATATAAACCCTTTTACCCGTATTTCTTCTTAAACTGGTTCACAAGATGAACTTCTCTGAATGCTCTCCCACTATGCATATGTCCAGCCTCTGTGTCATTGTTTCTATTCGAATTCTTGAACATTATCTTTTCCAGATATGACCAATCTACTGTATCTTCAAGATGTTCTTCTCATGCAATAACATCTTGATCCTCAACTTCAGAAAATGTAAAATTTTTCCTCTGGGTCCCTTGAAGAAATATATATTGGCTTGGTTATATGACTCTACTTTGTCAACAACAAACTCGGTGATGTACCCTCCAATGGTGATATCAAACTAGTGATCTTCTACTCTTGACACGACGTTATCAACTCTCTTGACCTTCTTGATAAGTGTCGACGTCCAAACCACAGGAGGCCTAGATCTGATCTCAAACTGGGTATCTGCTAACCTAGCTAACCACTCATATATCTCCTGATGGATTCTTCCAAAGAAAATCTCATGTATGTCAGTAAAGATATATCTCTCCAACCAATCCTCTGCACTAAGATTAGGTTTCTTGTTCTGGGCTTCAGCGAAGTCCCTTTCTTGATCCTCTATCCACTTTTGAATTTTTATCTTTGATGGAAACCACCTTGACATTCCCTCAAGAATATTCATGTCCCGACAACAGAACCATTTGTTGGCACAGGGGCAGACCCAAGGTTCAGTTCCAAGAGAGAACCAACAATCCCTAGCTACTGGCCCTTTCGGCAACACCTGCGAAGTAGATGCAGTCTCACCCGAAGCAGCTATGGGGGGGTTGCAGGATAAATATGTCTACAACCAAGGGGATCTAATACTAGAACAATACATCATGCATATATCACTTATCATCTTATATCTACTCCACACAACTATCTATCATATATAACACAGTAATGCAATAGCAATATATCAATGACTAAGAACGGAACAACAATCACACATACGACACAATATATATGTGGTTCACCCCCTCTCTAGAGCTATGTCCACAGAACTGTGCTAATAATATGTTAAGATGAAGCATACAATTCTTGTCTGTTCTCTCAGCTAGTAGATCTTCTTTCTTCTCCTTGCTATATCTCCCCTCACTACACACCCAACTACAGGGTTGATCTTCACACCCAGTTGAAGATCTTACAATACAGAAGGCTGTCGTGCTCAACACTTCTTTCTCACTCGATATTAATCACTCAATCACACAACAACAATAATAACTCTAACAATAGTAACAACCCATGCCAGGTCCTTTAGACCTCTATTTATACATTACAGTCACTCACTGACATCCTTGGGACAAAACCTAGGCGTAAAAACTATAGATATCAAAACCCTAGGTGTCTAAAACCCTAGGTCAACTTGACCCACGTTTTCAGGGCTTCACCATCCTGTCTTTCTAGCCTCCTCATGCGGTTCTTCAAAGCATCCAACGGTGGATTTTTCCACTTGTTTATTTGTCCACGATCCTTCTTTCTTGTTGATCTGTCATCCTTGATCTCCTCATCCAACAGATTGCTTCCTTTTACTTCACTTCATCTTTTATGCTCTTTCGATCACTTCGACCCAGTAACAATCACCATGTCTTCTGGGAAGTTCACATTTTTCCTTTTCTTCCTTGCTTTTCGCTAACTTTCATAACCAAGGGCCAACAGTCCCAAAGCCTTTAAATAACCCTTTCCAAAAAATTGATGTAAACTTTGGATCTCTATCTGAAACAATTTCCTTTGGAACTCCATGCAACATAGGAACTTCCTTCATGTAAATATCTACAATATTTGTTTCCTTCCGAGTTGTCTTCATAGAAATAAAATTTCCAACTTTTGCTAATTTATCTACCACCATTAGGATGGAATAACATTTCTTCACTATTCTGGGCAGCTTTGTAATGAAATCAATTGTAACCACTTCCCATTTCCACTCAAGAATGGGAAAATGGTTGTAGTAACCTCGATGGATGTCTATGTTTTGTTTTCACCTTTTTCCATTCTATACACTTAACTATGTAATTAGCCACTTATTTTTTCGTTCTTGGCTAGAAGTATTGGCTTCTTACAACTGCAATTTTTTTTCTGATATCCTGGGTTCCCAACATATGACACATTTTGCATTTCCCTCAATACTATGTCTTTCATATATACTAAATTTGGAACATATATTTTTCCTTTATACATGAGGATTGCATCCTCTTTAAACTCATAATAATTAATTTTTTGATCAGGGGATCAAATTTTGCTCAAAACTTCAAAGTTCTTGGAATCGCTTCAAACTGCATGACAGTGTAGGCCTCGTTGTTTCGAACCCAACGCAACTTGTTTCGTCTCAAACAGACATCGAGAGTGAGAGATATTGCAATTTGTTCATAAAGTCAAACATGCAAAAAAAATGATGTTGACTGTACAGTCCGTACAGGCTGACGTGGCAGAGCCGTATGACCGTACGTGTGGTGACATGGCAGTTATTTATTGGATGACAGGTGGTTGAATGGGGAGTCAACACGTGGCACTATTTGGGCAAGTGATTGGGTGCCATGTGGCCCAATCATGGGCTTCCACGTGGCACCCCGGGATTGGTTGATTGTTATAGGTAAAATGTATTGGAGTATGTGGGGTTCGACCCCCGGACCTTCCCTCCACATTATGCCTTCGCAAAGACCATCCGACCAACGGACCATTGGTTGTTACTTAACATGTATGTGAGTTTGTTTATATTTAAAGTCAAAGTTTGTAACCGTTGGCAGGGGGTCGGGCCGAGGCTTAGCCCCGACCCGTGGTCATTTGTTTTTGCATATGTCCATACAATATATACTATGCACCTAACGGTTGGCGCGGGGTTTAAACCATAGCCCGTGGTATTTGTATATGCCATGTGACCTTTTTTATATGTGCGTGGGATTTTTTTAAAAGTGGTTTACACGGTTTAAAAACCGACCTGCCATGTGTCATTACTTTATTTGGTATTAAAACGGAGCCCTTTTATTATAGCGCGAGGTCATGTTATGACCCATATGCCCGAGGTGATAGGCGGTTAGAGGCTAGTGTGCCCTTAACCATCCTATAGTTTGCACCATTGGCACGGTTGCACCCGGTGCTAGGTTTTCATGCTATTTATTACATGTGTGCCAGGTTCATTCAGAAAGGGTGCAATTTGTAGATGCAAAGACAACAAGCTTGAAGGGGGGACTTCCAGGAGGCCTAACTTCTTCGTTTTTTGACCGATTGAGGTGCCGAAAAAGCCTAGCTAGGGGTTTTTGGATGCTCTGAAGCCATTGGAGTAGTCGGTTGGTTAGTTTGAGCATTGTAAGGCATGTTTTTGAGCACTTTGAGAAATTAATAATAATGATCCATTGGAAGCTGGACCAGGAGACGTAGCCCAAGAGAGGGGTGAACTCCTTTATCAATTGTTGTGTTTATGTGCTTATGTTCATTGATTATGCTACTGTCTATGTGTTTTTTTCATAAGTAATCCCTTAATTTATGTGTTGCAAAATTGATCCATTTGCTTTAAACACATAACATTTACATTGCAATAATTTCAAGATTTTCAAGTCTTCTTCATTTTTAGATCAAGTTGGTATCAGAGAATTGGTTTTTGAAGACTTGATTGTTTGCAAGTTTTTTTTCTGATGCTCACAAGGTTGAAAATCAAAAGAGGAGAAGGTCAACTTGTGGAGCCAAGTTCTCATCCGACAAGGAGGAAGCATATACAATCACCGCAAGTTTCAGGGAGGCATTCACCAAGTATGGCTCATGCAAAAAGTCATGAACGTGTTCCTGCCGAAGATGAAGATCTCAGAAAGGCTGTCATGGAGATGAGAGAGATGATGAAGATCTTGATGGAAAGGAACATATTGTCGCAGGTTGAAGGCTCCAACCCTTCAATGCATAAGGGAGGCAGTGGTGACAAAACTCCAGATGGAAATGGAGGGAATGGTGCTTCTCCACCACCCTCTCCTCCATCATTTTCTTCTTCTTCTTCTTCTACCAGTTCGAGACCTCTTCCGAATTCTCCAAAGGGGCATGGTAAAACTCCTTCGCAAATTCCTTCATTAAAGCTTGATATAAATTTTGAATTGCCAATAAACAATGGAGAAGTTAATGCTGAGAAGTTAGATAATTGGATACGTCAAATTGAAGTATATTGTAGAATACAAAAAATTCAAGATGATGAAACCAAAATACATCTTGCTTCATTAAGATTGGATAGTGTAGCACTTATTTGGTGGGAATCCAAGACTCGGGAGGATATGAAAAAGCATGGTAAAATTTTGCTTTCTTGGAATGATTTCATTATCGCAATTAAAAAATAATTTTATCCATTGGCATATAAACAAAAGGAAACTATGGAATGGCAGAATTTTAGACAAGCTAAAGGACAGAGTGTGCAAAGCTTTACTCAGGAATTTAGGAGAAGAGCTTTGGTTTTGGGAGTAGATTTGTCTTCTCAGGAA
>ML788645.1:481227-515034 GCA_009831015.1 Picea engelmannii
ATGGTAATGCCTTTTGGACTTTGCAATGCACCTGCTACTTTCATGAGAGTTATGAACGATGTCTTAAGGCCTTTTCTGGATGATTGTGTTATTGTCTACTTAGATGATATTTTGATCTTTAGCAAATCTTGTGAAGAGCATATCATACATGTGAAACAAGTTTTTGATGTTTTGAGGAAAGAACAGTTGTTTTTGAAGTTTTCCAAATGTGAATTTGGAAAAACTTCACTTATTTACTTAGGCCATATTGTTGGTGGAGGTGAATTAAAAATTGATCCCTCCAAGGTCAAAGTCATTTTGGAATGGTCCAGACCCAGCAATGTGATAGAGGTAAGAATTTTTTTGGGAGCCGCCCAATATTAGAGGAAGTTTATTGCTAACTTTTCGTCCATTGCAACTCCATTACATGTTGTGACAAGTGTCAAGAAAGTTTTTCAATGGGGAGGCAAGCAACAACAGGCTTTTGATACTTTGAAAGAAAAGATCAGTTCAACGCCAGTTCTTGCACTTCCAAATTTAAGACAACCTTTTGAAATCCAGATAGATGCAAGTAATTATGCAATGGGAGAAGTTTTGCTTCAGTATGGTAATCCAATTTGTTTTCATTCTGAGACGTTTAATGGTGCTGTGATTAATTATCCTACTTATGATAAGGAATTGTATGCATTGGTTCAAAGTGTTAAAAAATGGAAGCATTATTTTTTGGGAAAAGAAACCATTATTCACACCGATCATCAACCTCTGCAATATTTACAATCACAGACAAAGCTACAACAAGCTAGGCACTTCAGATGGATGGGTTTTCTTCAATAGTTTCATTTGGTTATCAGGTATAAGAAGGGAATTTTTAACAAATTCACTGATATGATTTCAAGGCCTATTGTTAGTGCTTCAGTTGTTCTTAAGCAGAGTCCTATAATGCATTAAAGTTATGTGGAGCAATATGCTTTAGATACTGACTTTAAAGGAGTGTATGAAACTTTGTGCCACTCTAACCATGTTGAAGAATTGGATTATCATGTGCATAATAATCTCTTGTATCATCTTGGAAAGTTGTGTATTCCACAGGGGAAAAGAATCAACATTATAAGAGAAGCACATTCTTCTCTTATTGCTGGTCATTTTGGTGTAGGAAAGACAATGGCTAATTTGCAAAGATACTTCTACTGGCCTAAAATGAATGAAAGTGTTTCGATATATGTTCGAGGATGTTTGTTGTGTGCCACAAGTAAACCTAGCAATCGAAAGTTGGGTTTGTATACTCCACTTCCAGTTCCTTCTCGACCTTGGGAAAGTATTTCCATGGATTTTGTTGGTGGTTTACCTATGTTGAGACGAGGTCATGATTATCTTTATGTTGTGGTTGATCGATTTAGAAAAATGTGTATTTTGATGCCTTGTACTAAGCAAGTAATAGCAGAACAAACAACACAGTTGTTCTTTCAAAAATTTTGGGTGCATTTTGGATTGCCTAAGTCCATTATTTCTGATCGGGATTCTCGATTTGTTGGAAGTTTTTGGTCGAGTTTATGGGCACTCATGGAGACCAAACTTAAAAAGAGCACATCTTTTCATCCGCAAACAGATGGTCAAACAGAGGTGGTAAATCATAAAGTGGTGCATCTTCTTCGTGCTTATTGTAGCAAGCATCCTAAACTTTGGGATGAGCATTTACACTACATTCAGCATGCGTACAATCGAGCTAAGCACTCTTCGACTCAAATGTCGCCATTTGAAGCATGTTTTGTCTATTTTCCCAAGTATCCTTTATATTTTATCTTTGGGAAAGATATTACTGTCGATGGTCAATATGACATTGATAGGGCAGAGAAGTTCATTGAACAAATTCAGTTGATACATCAAGTGGTGCAAGAGCAGTTGGAAAAGAGGCAGGCCAAGTACAAGACGAGACATGAAAAGCATCGTGTTGATCACAGTTTCCAAGTTGGAGATGAAGTTTGGCTTTACATCAGCAAGGAGAGGCTTAAAGGAGAAGGTAAAAAGTTGAAACCAATTCGATATGGTCCTTTCAAGATTATCGACAAGATTGGTAACAATGCTTTTCGTTTAGATTTGCCACCTTATATGCAGATGTATGCAGTTGTTAATGTTGAGAATTTGAAGTTGTATGAGCCTCCTTTGATTGATGATCAAGGAGAGCATGTTCATATTCCTTCCATAGATGATTTTTCTCCAGAGTATCTAACAGAACTGCAGGAAGATACTATCCTTGACAGGAGAATGCGAACTTCAAAATGAGGAAATGTGGAGTATCTTCGAGTTGGTCTTAAAGGGATGAATCCAAGCAAGACCAAGTGGATTGAGGTTGGAAGGTTGAGGGAACTTTACCCTCATCCTCACATAGACTGAAAATAGTCTTTTGGAGTTCCAAAAGCTTCACAATGGGGAGGTGTGATCAGGGGATCAAATTTTGCTCAAAAATTCAAAGTGCTCGAAATCACTTCAAACTGGACGAGAGCGTAGGCCTCGTCATTTTGAACCCAACACAACTTGTTTCATATCAAACGGACATATGGAGAGAGAGATATTGCAATCTATTCATAAAGTCAAACAGGCAAAAAGAATGATGCTGACTGTATAGTCCGTACAGGCTGACATGGCAGAGTCGTACAACCGTACGTGTGGTGACGTGGTATTTATTTATTGGATGATAGGTGGTCAAATGGGGAGTCAACATGTGGCACTATTTGGGCAAGTGATTGGGTGCCACGTGGCCCAATCATGGGCTGTGTTGACGGGCGAAACCGTCCGTCCGTCAATTGAGAGAGTGGAACCGGTCCGGGGTTGTCTATATAACCCAAGCCATTTGGAATGAACCACCCTGACGAGTTTAACAGCTCCATTGGCTGCTCTAAGGTCTTTAAGAGAACCAAAGAGAAAACTAATCTAAACTAACTAATCTAACTAAAATAAATAAACAAACTAAAACTAAATATAACTATTCTAACTATTACATACAATCTATTAATTACTATTATAATAACTCAAATCAACTATCTAATTAACAGTTGCAATATTACTTATTCACAAATGTACACTATAAACAGCCTACAGATTTAATTAAAACTTGCAAAACTCATGTGTTTTCTTCCCTAAGACAGCCAAGAATCTTTTTGATTTTTATATTTTATGAAAAAGAAATAAACATTACTGAAATTAAACAATCTAATATATTTACTGAAATTAAACAATCTAATACAAATCTAATTAAACTTATATCTAAATTAAACAATGAAAACAATAAACAAACAAGCGACTAACTGACCTGGAAATGCTCCAAGTCTGCCCTGTGTGTGATGGCTTCAAAGTTGGTTGGAGGAAGGAAACTTGCACCGGTTAGTCCATAAGCTTCTCGTAAACGATTGGCTGTGTTGCTCTTTGAATTGGTAACAGGACAAACAAGACATAAAAGATCATAGCAACTATATGATTACAAATCTCTGCAATAAGGGAAACCTGTTATGCACAGACTTATATTTAACAATTCAATTCATGAAGAAGATAAACCTGTCATTCACAAACTGAATTAACAATTGTTATGCCTTTTATATATTTGGAAGAGACAAGATATGGATAACAGTGATTAAAATTATATAATTTTCACATGATCGAGATAGCTAAAGTAGTCATAAATCATATACAAATTGATATACACAACATGAAACAAAACATTGATATAATGAGAAGCTAAAGTTGTGACAAAACACCAAATTATGCTTCAGTCTGTATTAAATCTTCATATCCTTGTTCTCCCACGAATGAGGATCAACATTATTACAAAAATCATAAGTATATATAGGTCTCTCCACAAGGTAAAACCTCCTTGTGGATAATATCAAAATGTTTTACATAATCTGGGAAATATCCCAAAATCAGCTAAACTAGGAAATCAAAATGCAAGTGAAATCTTTGAAATATCTCCTAACTGCTCATCGAAGCCACTGCCAATTCGAATTTATCTGCAATAGACCAAAAATAACCAATTAGAAAGACATTTCATCAACCAAAAAATAAAAAAATGATCCTACAGACTTAGCTACAGAATCATCTGATTTTGTAGCTAGTCTAAAATAACATACAGGACCAGATAGCAATCAAATGAAATCTTTTTAAAATAATCTAATTTAATTTTCTTTTAATAAACATTGAAATCGAATCACTAATGGTTCATATGAGTTTATTATGCAAATTAAACAGAATAAAAAAGGACTCAAACGAAACAGGGTAAGAATGCTCTGTTTTTTAGTTGCCATAAAATAAGGTCAAACCATAACATGACTGTTTCAAAACAAATGAAATCAATGGTAAATCATATCATATAAAATACGATGTAACACAATCATAATTGATACAATCATAATCGAACACAATCATAACCGATTTGTTACAACTGTAACAATGTGCATCAGATTCATATTGTTTCAATCAAATGCCAATAAGGAAAGGCTGTTACGATTATAGTCAACATGAAACATGCACAACAACATCAACAAACTTCGCCAAAGATTTCGATCGTAGAGCGTTACACAGTCATCAAACAGGATCACAATAACGATCACAACCATCACAAATCGACAAAGGTGATAATCGTAAACTGGGCAACAATCGAATCGAATCATGACTGAGTCAAATATAGAAACAAATCGTAACCTTGGGCATGATCATTTTCGTTCAAAAAATCAAATTTAAAGAATATATTTGTTGCAATATGAATCGAACTGATAACACGGTCAAACAATGTGAATCGATAGGTTGGGTATAACAGTCATGATTCGTATCTATTCGCAATTTGGTTATGCATTAACAGAATGGTATTCGAATTCATCGAAAAAGACATGGAATATGAAATCATAACAGTTAACCATCAGTGCCAACCATATCGTATAGAGTATAACCAATTCGAATCGACACATTTGACTGTGTTTGAAATCGAAATACCAGAAACAGCCTGTGAAGATATTAACAACTTCAATAAGCAATAGAGTATTCAATTGAAACCAAATTAAAACAATCCAATCCATAACACGATCAATCGAATCAAAGCTAATTCGGGAAACTAAAAACAAAATTATATACAATAACGCATGCTTATGTGTCAAAACAAATCCACTCTATAAACAGAGCTTATGAATTTGTCATATAAACAGGTGATAATCATACCAGTGAGGCTGTTCGAGCTATGCCAGCTTTGAATTAACAACCGCTGTAGCTAACTCCACGTTCTTAAACAAAATCGAACTTGTTGTTCGTTGTTTCTTATCAGTGGCTGTCAATTTAGCCTTTTGATTGGTGAGCGTTGCAACTTGATCCTCCAGAGCATGAATTTTGGACTGTAGCATTGGCACATCAAGGTAATACCTTTCTAACCATGAGCCACACTGATCACATGGTGGAGCAGCTGGTTGAGATAGAGCAGTAGGGGGATTTGATGAGTCACCGGGGATTTCACGAGGCATTTTAATGTCGATGTAATTAGGATCATTTTGCAAGCAAGGTGGTAGGTTTTTGACAAAGTCGTATGAGGGTTTGTCACACAGACCTTCAGAATAGGGATACTCACTTGTCAGGTAGCGTTCCATCTCTGAGTCAGAATATTCACTCACCATGATAGGGTCAGGGTTGACAGGATGTTTCGGCTTGTTTCTTGCCATGCGAGAGATTAATCGGGCATTCTTTTTTCCTTTAGAATTCGCAATAGGTTTGGCCTTAGGCCTTTTAGCCATGGGTTTAACATTTTCCACATCCTGGGTGACAGAATTGGGTAGGTCAATAGGTGAGTCGGGTAGGGCTTTAGGTAATAGAGCACTGTAAGGCATAGGGGGTACTGACTTGCTCTCGCTCACCACAGGTTTGTCAACCTGTGGTGGGCTTGAGTCATCAAAATTATTGCGATTAAGAAAATCATTCCAATAGTCTCGATGTAACCCCAACTTACAAACCACAAGCATTTTAATTAACCCAAAGTGAAAAAGGCTGTTATCGGCCTGGTTCCATTTGTATCTTTTAGACATTTTAAACAGACTCCTATGTAGATAATAAGGCATATTAAGTTCATAGCCCATGAAAACCATAAGTAGCCGAAGGTGGTATAAGAACACGAAACCATACCGGCCCTCGCAGGTAATGAACTGCTTGGTTATCGTCAACAAGTCATGCCATCATTGCTTTAGCATATTCGCGGGCAAACCTTTGTCACAGGAGTTCACCCTTCGTGACTGGAAGATAAATGTCCACGGGACATCTTCCACTTTGCAATTTTTTGACCATCTCTGTCCAGTAGCAGGGAGACCGGTATCTAAACTGAGAAATTGCTCGTCAATTTCCAATTGCACATCCCCAACCTTGGCTCGACAGCCATCAAAGTTTAATGCGAATTGCCGAGCCACACCAGGGTTAAAGCCATCAAACTTTTGTATGAACGGGAGCCATCCGAATTCCTCAAGGTTGCTGTAAGCACTGTCAAACATCAATAATGACTGGCAACCATTAGGTTCAGCCCTCACGACTGGAGCCATGGTGCGAGCGCATGGTAGGGTTTGGATAAACAACAACACAGGAGCAAAATCGTTTGGGCTAACAACTATGAACAATGAAAGGGGAGTGAATTAATGTGCGCGTGCGAGGGTGGTAGGATTATCCATGCCATGTAGCATATTAATGGCACAGTACAGCACTGTTCAATCAATCATAATATCGTTTAAACCATATTAATCAGCCAACCCAAACATTAAACGGTGGATGGTTATACCAATGCACCATTTCATTATTTGAAACCATGAACGTTCAACGTTAAATCAAACCCAAAGTTAGAAATGCGCCATTGCATAATTTCAAACTATCTCCATTCAATATGAAATCAAACTCATATGTTACCCATGCGCTTGTTGCATAAGGTGTACTCAAATTTTATAACATTATAACCAATGATTTATAAAATCGACAAGCTAAGAGCTTATAATAATAAGGATCACATTGTATAAAAAACGATTAACCATGACCCTTATGAAATCAAATATAACTCATAAATTTACATGCTCAATACCTTATCAATCAAATCAAAATCAAGTTGCGCAATCAAAGCAAGAATAGGCAAATGGTCATAGTTCGAAAAATCATTCCAGCCACTTGATAAACCAAAGGTAAAGTGCCACTCAAAATATCGATAAAAACTATGATAGTTCAAATAACGATAGAGGAGTTTTCATGCTTTCAGTCGTGAAAACCAAATCGACTAATTTGCAAGTGTCACATGAAATGAAAATATCGTCTATTTACAAAAAGCGATGGAAATTTGAAGTTCAGGAGACATAGGTGTAGGCAGCGTTTAGGGCAATAGAAAAAATTGAATTGGCTGCCAACAATGGCGACACACTGGGAGAAGCAGTTATCTCTGTCAAAAGAAATGAATTCATATTAGGACAACAAAGAAAAATTCAACTTAAAACAACAACCAGAAAATCGTACAAGCATCATCATTTACCATCTTTTCCAGCGATGTTTTAAAAGATGCAAACTAATAACAGTCTTAAGATCAACAAGTCACGATATTTATGATAAAATCTTCAATACTGTTGGCATGGCCACTGCTGCCAGCAGGTGTCCATAGCCTCAACAGGGTTTCCATTTAACCCACTCTGACATCTGTATCCTGTCAAGAAGCTCTATATCAAAGTAAAGGACTTTTAAAGAGGTTTCTTATATTTTTCACAGAATTTCATTTACCCGACATTGCTTCGCTGCCAGCAGGCCTGTTCAGTACCCCGACGAAGTTGTCTTGGCGCCATGCTTTCATTTACCCGCTGCTAGCGGACCTGTTCAGTATCCCGGCGGGTTTGCAAACACTTCCCACAATTCTTATTGATATTTTTTTTTTTCTTTTATGGATAGCTAAGCGGGGTGACGCTGAAAAATCTTGATATTTTATCATATTTTTTCAGACCTCATCATAAATTTTTGACACTGTCCTTTATTCAGCTCCATAAATGTTTTATTTTTAAAACAACTTACTATGACAGGGAGACATCTTTTTTGAGTCATTCCTTTACAGAAAAGGGACAGCGTAAAAAGATAATAGATGATCATGACAAACTTTGCTCAGAGATTGAAATTAGTAGACTTCTTTCAAACAACAAAATTTTCCAACATAAATATCATTTCAGCAATATATCACTGATGTTCGTACAATCTTTCAGAAGTTATTTCAGCGAAGAAATGCTTCCCATGGTCTTTGTCTGAATGGCTTAGTGCACAGGCATGCATATGTTTCAAAAACACAAAAAAAACTGATCAATCAAATCAAAACCAAAAAACAAAAACAAAGGAAAAATAAAAACAAAAGGAAATATTTACAAAATATACAAGGGTAGTAATCAAGCGAAGTATCTTTTCAGGGCTTGGCCATTCACCGGATAGGTGTCAAGATGCCCTTCAAGATTCTGCAATCGAAAGGAACTAGGACCCAACTTTTCAGCAATCAAAAATGGCCCAAGCCACAAATTTTGAAACTTGGTGTGCTCACCCTTTCCTTCGTGTGGTTTGTCCCACTTTAAGACGAGATCGCCTACTTCAAAATTCCTATCAGAAGCAGAACTAGAATTGAACCAGCTTTTAATCAGTTGTTGATGTTGGTCTAACTTACACTTAGCTTGGGTTCTTACTTCTTCTAACTTCATCAAATCATTAATACGGCTTTCTAAAGGGGGACAATCTTCTTCTTGAACTTTTTGTGACAATTGGAGCGAAGGAAGAAGAATGTGAGGTGGCAGAATGGATTCTCTGCCATAAACGAGAAAAAAGGGGGAGTTACCTATAGTGGCTTTGGGTGTTACCCTATCAGCCCACAACACATTAAGCAGTGCATTGTGCCAGTTCTTGTGATTTTCAGCCACGGTTCTCTTGATAATTTTGATCAAGTTCTTGTTTGTTGATTCTGCTAAGCTGTTGCCCTGGGGGTAGTAACTAGCAGAATACTTCATTTTTATTCCTTTCTCCAAAGCGAACTCACTCATCTCAAGAGAATAAAATTATTAAGTGTTATCAAAGACTAGACAATCAGGGATACCAAAACGAGTGATGATATTCGAGTTTAGAAAAGCGATCACCTGACTTGTGTTAACAGTTCTTAGCGCGACGGCTTCAGACCATCGAGTAAAGTAATCAGTGGCTGTCACAATATACTTGTGCTATTGTGAGGATGGAGGGTTAATAGGACCAATGATATCAAGGCCCCATTGCTGGAAAGGAGAATCGACTGTGATGGGTTGCAAGGGGAAGGCTGGTCTTTGCAATCGCCCTGATGCTTTCTGACAAATGATACATTTACGACACAAGGCATGGGCGTCTCTAAAAAGAGTCGGGTAGTAATAAATGACTCTTAAAACCTTATGAGCAGTGGTGTCGCCACTGAAGTGACCACCAGCTTCTCCTGCATGCAACTCAAGCAAGACTCTTTCTGCTTCGTCCTTTTCAAGACAACGCATCAGTACGCTGTCAAAATTCTGACGAAACAATATACCATTAACCAGATGAAAGGAGGCGGACTTTAGTCTCAACACTCTTCTCTTGGCGGGGTCAAGGTGATGGGGTGATGATCCATGTTCAAGAAAAAATCTAATATCATCGTACCAAGGACTTACGAGGTTTTGTGCACAACAAATCAAACTCTGATCACGTTGTTCTAGGTTTGACGTATCACTATCTTCTTGTTGTTCGGTTTCTGAATCAACTACCAACTTACACAACCCTTGGCCTCTCACGATCTGAACTGGGGTGATTTCTAAGTCATACTCCTGTAAGGAGGTGACCTAGTTGGCTCTTTTCTCTCCTAACTCCTTTTTCACTAACAAGTTTCTTACGGCAGGGTAAGGGACAATGAACTTCGTCCTTGACTTCAAAAGATACGACCGGAAATGCTTAACTGCCTTGAAGACAGCGTAGGCTTGCCGATCAACCGTTGGGTAGTTAAGTTCAACACCTTTGAAATCAGAGCTCATAAAGGCGATGGGTACTTTGTTGTTCTCGGAGTTCTTCTGAGTTAGGACTGCGACACAGGAACGATCAGAGGCAAAAGTATAGAGTGTAAAATCTTGAGAGAAATCAGGACTCATGAGAGACAGGGTGTCTATTATGGCCTTCTTTATAGCATTGAAAGCTTGGTTTTTTGTAGGTCCCCACCGATATTGGGTGTCTTTCTTAATCAGGTTCTGGAGAGGCCTGACCATTTCGGAGAAACTGGGGACAAATCTTCTCACGAAATTAATCTGGCCTAGGAAAGACTGCATGGATTTTTTGGAGGTAGGTGGGGGAATTTTAGCGATGACTTGGGTCCTCTCGGGGTCAATAATCATTCCATCACTAGACACAATGAATCCTAGTAATTTTCCCTGTTCTACTGCAAAGATGGACTTCTTGGGGTTTAAAGAGATGTCGTATTTACGACATCGTAGCAGAACAACTCGTAAGTGAGTTAGATGATCGTCTTTGTTTTTAGAATAAATGGTCACATCATCTAAGTAGACTACTACAAAGTGATTGATTAAGCCTCTAAAAGCAATGTCCATTTCTCTCTGAAAGGTAGCACCAGCATTAATCAATCCAAAGGGCATTTTGCGATAAGCATAAGTGCCCCACGGGGTACGAAAGGTAGTTTTCAGTTGGTCTGGCGGAGACATCAAGACTTGGTTGTATCCAGAGAAACCATCCAGTAAGGATAGCTTCTCGGAACCAGATACTTGTTGGAGGATCTGTTCCATGGGAGGGACAGGATAATTATCTTTGTCAGACGCTTTGTTGAGGTTTTGGAAATTGACACAAAGTCGAATTTCCCCATTTTTCTTCCGCACTGGGACGAGGTTGGATACCCATTGAGTGTGTCTAATAGGAAAAATTATTTTATCACTTAGGAGTTTATTCAATTCTTTTTTTACGGTCGGCTCTAGTTTAGGATGCATTTTCCTCAGTTTCTGTTGGAAGGGTAAGGTTTGGGGCTTCATCGGGATGACATGCTGTATAATATTAGGATCGAATGTTTTAAGATCATCGTAAGTCCATGCAAAGACATCTTTGAATTCTTTAAATAATTTAACAAAAGAAGCTTTTTCTTGTCTAGAACATCCCAAGCCTAAGTTGATACACTGATGATTTTCACTAGTTCCTAAATTGACTTTTTCATAAGACAATGAGGAACTGTTGGTTTTGCAATTGACCGTCTTTTTAAATTTATCTTCAAAATCATAAAACTTTTCTAGTCTAACAACAGATTTGGGTATGGAATTTACCATGTCCGATAGAGCCTCTGGAGATTTCGGATTAGGTATTACCGTAAATTCGTGCAAATTGTCGTCGTGCATTTGTTCATCTATCACAGCGCCTTGAAAGGTTTCTTCCATGTGAAGAAAGTTAATGATCTGCTGATCATCGTCAAGTACTCTCCAGTTTGTGATATTGTAAGGAACAGATGGTCGAAACAATAGTTCCACGAAGAATGCGTTCGGGGATAAGCCTTCTGCAGGAAGAAGTTTAGAGGCAACATTAGCTAGTAGATCTGCTTCAGCATTATTTAATCTAGGGATGGAATTTATATTAAAAGAAGAAAATTTGTTCATTAAACTCCATACCTCAGACTGGTAACATTTGAGATGCGGGGAAATACAGTGTATAGAATCTCTTACCTGCCTGACCACTATCTCAGAGTCGCCGAATACAACCAGATTTTGAATGTGCATGTCCAAGGCTTTTCTGAGACCTTGCAATAAAGCCTCATATTCTGCAGTATTGTTAGTACATTCAAATTCTAGCCTACAAGCCAATAATGTTTTGTTACCTGCCAAATCGATAATGATGCAGCCTGCACCAGCTCCTTCTTTAGACTTGGAACCGTCAAAATATAAACACCAAATTTGATTTCCATCGGGCTCGTGGGACTGTTGCATAGAAGCTGTTGGTTGCATACATGTTATGATCTCAGACTGTGGTTCAGGATGGTTGGTATGTGAAGCTTCAGCCATGAAATTTTCGAAGAAGGTGTCCATCCCTTAGACTTCAGGTGACTCAGCGGGAGGTGTGTATGGTTCATTTGGGTCATTCAAGTCTGTTACCGTGAACTTGAGGTAACTCTCACGATTCACCCTGATCTTGTTGGGCTTACCATTTTCTGGAAGCCATAAGTGAGACCAGTCTGTCGCGAAGTAACCGTGTAGCTGCTCCGACCAGTCCCTGCTCAAAAACAGACCATACACTTCTGGAATATCCACCACAATTATATCAATAACCTGATGAACCTTTGTGTTAGACGATAATATAATCAATACATTTTTCAGTTCACCTATAACTTTAACATCTGTTCGATCAAGTTGTATGATTTTCAAAGAAGAAGGTTCTACTTCAGCATTGATCTTTTGGCAGACAGACCAAGGCATCACATTTGATGATGCTCCTGAGTCAACCATGCAATTATGCACATTTATGTTGAAGATTTCGAAAGTTAAAAGAAAAGGAGGTACATTCTTGTGAGTACTTAGAGTAGTAGCTTGTGATTTCTTACTCGTGGTTTCTAATGCTACTTTATCTACATCACTTGAGTTATTTACATTATTTACATTATTTACAGGCGGTACAGGCAGGCTTCCTTTATCTTGAGGATCAAGATTATTTTTTGTGGAAGTCTTTTGCAGAGCTTTTCTTTGCACAACCTTATTACCATTTGAATTACCATTCTTTCCATTGTTTGAAATATTTTGCAACATCTTCTGTAACAAAAATGGAAATTTCAAGAATTCATAAATAGAAATGTTAGCCCGTAATTTTTTAATATCTTCAACAACATCATAATCTAATTTAGGGCCAACATTACTTTGTTTAGTTTCTACTGATTTAGATGGCTTTGGAGGTGAAGTTGTAGTGTTCTCGGCAGGAGGTTTGTTTGTTGTCTTACTCCTAGTGTTGTAAGGGTGAACAGTCTCGAAGTTAGCTTGAAAGATACTATCCGAGAAGTGTCCAAAAATGTTTGGAGAAGACTCTTCTTCTTGAGTTGTTTCCTGCTCGACTTCCTCTTGAGGGATTTCAGGAGGTATCAAGTCATATTGAGCTCCTAGAATTGTCTGGAGAGCGCATTGAAAACTTTCTAGGTTCAAGCCTTCGGGGTTTGGATTAGGCCGGTTGGTTGGAAAAGGTTTTTGGAAAGGAGGTTTGTAGGGTCATTTACTTGAAGAGGCTTCCTCAGTCGACCTTTTTAAATCTATAACTTGATTAGACAATTTTTGTACAACTTTAGTTAAATTTTCCAAATCAGAGTTTTCGAGTTGTGTTTTGTTTTGTGTAGGTCTGGGGAGAATTTCAGTCTTCTTTTTGGAAGAAGAAACAATCTCAGTTTCGTTTCTAGAAGAGTCTTTAAGACTAAGTATGTCTTTTTCAATCTGAGTAGCCTCTTCGAAGGCTTCTAACAACGTGGCTTTTTTAGATCTTTTCACCCAAATAGCTATACTTTGATGTAGAGGTTTAGTGTAGTAAGCTATTACAAGACTCTCAACAGGCATAGAGTCTGTAGGGATTCTATTTTTAAGCGTTAGGAATCTTTGATTAAAATCTTTAACTTTTTCTTTTCAGTTCATTTTTAAGCTTGAAAGATCCATGACTAAGACTTCCAGAGGTTTTCCATCTCCGAATTTTTCCAAAAAGAATGACTCAAACTTTTCCCAAGACACTATGGTATGGGGTTGTTGGGCAAAGTACCAAGTGGACGCATTACCCTCAAAGGTGTAAGGGAACAACCTACAGACAACATCTTCATGTTTGACATTATGGAGTCTGATGGCTAACATAAATTTTTTGATATGATCTTCTGCTATCTGTTTTGAATCGGGATCAAACTTAGGAAGCCATTTCTCCAGGTGTTTAGGTAAAGGGTGCTGGGCTCCAGGTACAGCTACAGCATCCTGGTCCAACCAGGGTCTAGCAGGGTTGTTCTGATTTTCCATTGGGGAATTGGGTGTGGAAGGATGAGAAGGTGGATTGCCTTCGTTAGAAGAGGAATCTCCTCCAGAAGAAGAAGGATATGAGGGAGGTGGTGAAGGAGGTATCCCAGATCCTCCTGCAGCAGGATTTGTGTTTGAATCTGTAGGATTCACGGTGAGGTCAATGTCACCTAACTGTTCTCTAATATCAGAGAAGTCTAAAGGCTGACCCCACGGGCGGTTTGGTTTCCTAAGACTAGCTAAAGCACTATGTGTTTTGATAAGAGATTGACGAACGATCTCTTGGAAATCACCACCTGTAGGATTAGGGGTTGCTGGCTCAACTGTGATCTGTGGATCTTCGGTTGAAGTAGTTGTTGTTTGAGGGGGGATATTATCTTTTGAATGGATTCTAGTCACTATAGGTGTACGATTAGGTGGAGGAGGAGTCTTGCGACCGCCTCGTGCCATTAATTAAGTTCATGCCCTCCTTCTAGCGCCATTTGTTGACGAGCGAAACCGTTCGTCCGTCAATTGAGAGAGTGGAACCGATCCGGGGTTGTCTAAATAACCCAAGCCATTTGGAATGAACCACCCTGACGAGTTTAACGGCTCCGTTGGCCGCTCTAAGGTCTTTAAGAGAACCAAAGAGAAAACTAATCTAAACTAACTAATCTAACTAAAATAAATAAACAAACTAAAACTAAATATAACTATTCTAACTATTACATACAATCTACTAATTACTATTATAATAACTCAAATCAACTATCTAATTAACAGCTGCAATATTACTTATTCACAAATGTACACTATAAACAACCTACAGATTTAATTAAAACCTGTAAAACTCATGTGTTTTCTGCCCTAAGACAGCCATGAATCTTTTTTATTTTTATATTTTATGAAAAAGAAATAAACATTACTGAAATTAAACAATCTAATATATTTACTGAAATTAAACAATCTAATACAAATCTAATTAAACTTATATCTAAATTAAACTACTAATGAAAACAGTAAACAAACAAGCGACTAACTGACCTGGAAACGCTCCAAGTCTGCCCTGTGTGTGATGGCTTCAAAGCTGGTCGGAGGAAGGAAACTCGCACCAGTTAGTCCATAAGATTCTCGTAAACGATTGGTTGTGTTGCTCTTTGAATTGGTAATAGGACAAACAAGACATAAAATATCATAGCAACTATATGATTACAAATCTCTGCAATAAGGGAAACCTGTTATGCACAGACTTATATTTAACAATTCAATTCATGAAGAAGATAAACCTGTCATTCACAAACTGAATTAACAATTGTTATGCCTTTTATATATTTGGAAGAGACAAGATATGGATAACAATGATTACAATTATATAATTTTCTCATGATCGAGATAGCTAAAGTAGTCATAAATCATATACAAATTGATATACACAACATGAAACAAAATGTTGATATAATGAGAAGCTAAAGTTGTGACAAAACACCAAATTCTGCTTCAGTCTGTATTAAATCTTCATATCCTTGTTCTCCCACGAATGAGGATCAACATTATTACAAAAATAATAAGTATATATAGGTCTCTCCACAAGGTAAAACCTCCTTGTGGATAATATCAAAATGTTTTACATAATCTGGGAAATATCCCAAAATCAGCTAAACTAGGAAATCAAAATGCAAATGAAATCTTTGAAATATCTCCTAACTGCTCATCAAAGCCACTGACAATTCGAATTGATCTGCAATAGACCAAAAATAACCAATTAGAAAGACATCTCATCAACCAAAAAATAAAAAATTGATCCTACAGACTTAGCTACAGAATCATCTGATTTTGTAGCTAGTCTAAAATAGCATACACGACCAGATAGCAATCAAATGAAATCTTTTTAAAATAATCTAATTTAATTTTCTTTTAATAAACATTGAAATCGAATCACTAATGGTTCATATGAGTTTATTATGCAAATTAAACAGAATCGAAAAGGACTCAAACGAAACAGGGTAAGAATGCTCTGTTTTTTAGTTGCCATAAAATAAGGTCAAACCATAACAGGATTGTTTCATAACAAACGAAATCAATGGTAAATCATATCGTATAAAATACGATGTAACACAATCATAATTGATACAATCATAATCGAACACAATCATAACCAATTTGTTACAACTGTAACAATGTGCATCAGATTCATATTGTTTCAATCAAATGCCAATAAGGAAAGGCTGTTACGATTATAGTCAACATGAAACATGCACAACAACATCAACAAACTTCGCCAAAGATTTCAATCGTAGATCGTTACACAGTCAGCAAACAGGATCACAATAATGATCACAACCATCACAAATCGACAAAGGTGATAATAGTAAACTGGGCAACAATCGAATCGAATCGTGACTGATTCAAATATAGAAACAAATCGTAACCCTGGGCATCATCATTTTCGTTCAACAAATCAAATTTAAACAATATATTTGTTGCAATATGAATCGAACTGATAACACGGTCAAACAATGCGAATCGATAGGTTGGGTATAACAGTCATGATTCATATCTATTCACAATTTGGTTATGCATTAACATAATGGTATTCGAATTGGTCGAAAAAGACATGGAATATGAAATCATAACAGTTAACCATCATTTCCAACCATATCGTATAGAGTATAACCAATTCGAATCGACACATTTGACTGTGTTTGAAATCGAAATACCAGAAACAGCCTGTGAAGATATTAACAACTTCAATAAGCAATAGAGTATTCAATTGAAACCAAATTAAACAATCCAATCCATAACATGATCAATCGAATCAAAGCTAAATCCAATCAAAGCTAATTTGGGAAACTAAAAACAAAATTATATACAATAACGCATGCTTATGTGTCAAAAAAAATCCACGCTATAAATAGAGCTTATGAATTTGTCATATAAACAGGTGATAATCATACCAGTGAGGCTATTCGAGCTATGCCAGCTTTGAATTAACAAACGTTGTAGATGACTCCACGTTCTTAAACAAAATCGAACCTGTTGTTCGTTGTTTCTTATCAGTGGTTGTCGATTTGGCCTTTTGATTGGTGAGCATTGCAACTTGATCCTCCAGAGCATGAATTATGGATTGTAGCATTGGCACATCAAGGTAATACCTTTCTAACCATGAGCCACACTGATCACATGGTGGAGAAGCTGGTTGAGATAGAGCAGGAGGGGGCTTTGATGAGTCACCAGGGATTTCATGAGGCATTTTAATGCTGGGGTAATTAGGATCATTTTGCAAGCAAGGTGGTAGGTTTTTGACAAATTCGTATGAGGGTTTGTCACACAGACCTTTAGAATAGGGATACTCACTTGCCAGGTAGCGTTCCACCTCTGAGTCAGAATATTCACTCACCATGATAGGGTCGGGGTTGATAGGAGGTTTCGGTTTGTTTCTGGCCATGCGAGAGATTAATCGGGCGTTCTTTTTGCCTTTAGAATTTGCAATAGGTTTGGCCTTAGGCCTTTTAGCCGCGGGTTTAACATTTTCCACATCCTGGGTGATAGAATTGGGTAGGTCAATAGGTGAGTTGGGTAGGGGTTTAGGTAACAGAGCACTGTAAGGCACATGGGGTACTGACTTGCTCTCGCTCACCATAGGTTTGTCAACCTGTGGTGGGCTTGAGTCATCAAAATTATTGCGATTAAGAAAATCATTCCAACAGTCTCGATGTAACCCCAACTTACAAGCCACAAGCATTTTAAGTAACCCAAAGTGAAAAAGGTTGTTATCGGCCTAGTTTTGTTTGTATCTTTTAGACATTTTAAACAGACTCCTATGTAGATAATAAGGCATATTAAGTTCATAGCCCATGAAAACCATAAGTAGCCTAAGGTGGTATAATAACACGAAACCATACCGGCCCTCGCAGGTAATGAACTGCTTGGTTATCATCATCAAGTCATGCCATCATTGCTTTAGCATATTCGCGGGCAAACCTTTGTCACAGGAGTTCACCCTTCGTGACTGGAAGAGCAATGTCCACAGGACATCTTCCACTTTGCAATTTTTTGACCATCTTTGTCCAGTAGCAAGGAGACCGGTAGCTAAACTGAGAAATTGCTCGTCAATTTCCTATTGCACATCCCCAACCTTGGCTCGACAGCCATCAAAGGTTAATGCAAATTGCCGAGCCACACCAGGGTTAAAGCCATCAAACTTTTGTATGAACGGGAGCCATCTGAATTCCTCAAGGTCGCTGTAAGCACTGTCGAACATCAATAATGCCTGGCAACATTAGGTTTAGCCCTCACGACTGGAGCCATGGTGCGAGCACATGGTAGGGTTTGGATAAACAACAACACAGGAGCAAAATCGTTTGGGCTAACAGCTGCGAACGATGAAAGGGGAGTGAATTAATGTGCGCGTGCGAGGGTGGTGGGATTATCCATGACATGAAGCATAGTAATGGCATAGTACAACACTGTTCAATCAATCATAATATCGTTTAAACCATATTAATCGGCCAACCGAAACATTAAACGGTGGATGGTTATACCAATGCACCATTTCATTATTTGTAACCATGAATGTTCAACGTTAAATCAAACCCAAAGTTAGAAATGCGCCATTGCATAATTTCAAACTATCGCCATTCAATATGAAATCAAACTCATATGTTACCCATGCGCTTGTTGCATAAGGTGTACTCAAAGTTTATAACATTATAACCAATGATTTATAAAATCGACAAGCTAAGAGCTTATAATAATAAGGATCACATTGTATAAAACAAGATTAACCATGACCCTTATGAAATTAAATGTAACTCATAAATTTACATGCTCAATACCTTATCAATCAAATAAAAATCAAGTTGCGCAATCAAAGCAAGAATAGGCAAATGGTCATAGTTTGAAAAATCATTCCAGCCACTTGATAAACCAAAGGTAAAGTGCCACTCAAAATATAAATAAAAACTATGATAGTTCAAATAACGATAGAGGAGTTTTCACGCTTTCAGTCGTGAAAACCAAATCGACCAATTTGCAAGTGTTACATGAAATGAAAATATCGTCTATTTGCAAAAAGCGATGGAAATTTGAAGTTCAGGAGACATAGGTGTAGGCAGCTTTTAGGGCAATAGAAAAAATTGAATTGGCTGCCAACAGGCTGCCATGTGGTACCCCGGGATTGGTTGATTGTTATAGGTAAAATGTATTGGAGTCCATGGGGTTCAACCCCCGGACCTTCCCTCCACATTACGCCTTCACAAAGACCGTCCGACCAACGGACCATTGGTTGTTACTTAACATGTATGTGAGTTTGTTTATATTTAAAGTCAAAGTTTGTAACTGTTGGCAGGGGGTCAGGTCGGGGCTTAACCCCGGCCCGCGGTCATTTGTTTTTGCATATGTCCATACCATATATACTATGCACCTAACGGTTGGCGCGGGGTTTAAACCATACCCCATGGTATTTGTATATGCCATGTGACCTTTATATGTGCGCAAGATTTGTTTAAAAGTGGTTTACACGGTTTAAAAACTTACCTGCCATGTGTCATTACTTTATTTGGTATTAAAACGGAGCCCTTTTATTATAGCGCGAGGTCATGTTATGACCCATATGCCCGAGGTGCTAGGCGGTTAGGGGCTGGCGCGCCCTTAACCATCCTACAGTTTGCATCATTGGTGCGGTTGCGCCTGGTGCTGGGTTTTCACGCTATTTATTGCGTGTGTGCCAGGTTCATTCAGAAAGGGTGCAATTTGTAGATGCAGAGACAACAATCTTGAAGGGGGGACTTCCAGGAGGCCTAACTTCTTCGTTTTTCGACCGATTGAGGTGCCGAAAAATCCCAGCTAGGGGTTTTTGGATGCTCTGAAGCCATTGGAGCAGTCAGTTGGTCAGTTTGAGCATTGTAAGGCATGATTTTGAGAACTTTGAGCAATTAATAATAATGATCCATTGGAAGTTGGACCAGGAGATGTAGCCCAAGAGAGGGGTGAACTCCTTTATCAATTGTTGTGTTTATGTGCTTATGTTCATTGATTATGCTACTGTCTATGTGTTTTTTTCATAAGTAATCCCTTAATTTATGTGTTGCAAAATTGATCCATTTTCTTTAAACACATAACATTTACATTGCAATAATTTCAAGATTTTCAAGTCTTCTTCATTTTTAGATCATTTTTTGTTGTAAATTGCCTTGTTGTAATGATTCTTTTATTTTTACATATTGATGGTTTGAATTTGCGACCTCTAAAATTTTGTGTTTTAAATATTTTTTAAACGTGATTATGGATGAAATATACATTTCATGAAATCTTATGCTGAGTGAATCAATTGCTTGATTTCAATTCCCTTTTATATTCTTAATTTAAAAGTTGTATTTACTCATAAATTCCAACCATCTAGTTTGTCTAGCATTTATTGTTGTTTTTCCAAACAAATGCTTCAGACCATAGTTTTCTGTTCTTAAATCAAACCTTCTCCCCATAAGGTAGTGTGTCCACATTTTTAATGCATGAAGAATTTTTGCTAACTCCAATTTATGTGTAACATAATTCTTTTCATGCTCTTTTTATTTTCTAGACTCGTACCACACCACATGATCCTCTTGAGTGAGAACTCCATCCAACCCTTCCTTGCATGCATAAGTGAACACTACAAAATCTTCATTCTTGTCCACAATATTCAATATTGGTGCACTTGTCAAAATATCTTTCAACTGCTAAAAACTTTCTTCACATTTGGAAGTCCATTCAAATTTCACTCCCTTCTTCTGTAAATAAGTGATTGGGCTTGCAATTGTTGAAAACCCCTTTATGAATCTTTAGTAATAAATTGCAAGACCCATGAAAGCTATGAATTTTATCACATTTATTAGCACTATACATCCTCTAATGGCCTTTATTTTCTCAGTATCAACTACTATCCCATCTACTGAAATAATATGCCTGGATAGTGAATCTTCTTTTGATAAAAGATGCACTTACTTATCTTCGAATACAACTTGCGCTCTCTCAAAACTTGCATCACCATCCTTAAATGTTTCTCATGCTATTCCTCTCTCTTGCAGTAGATTAAAATATCATCCAAGAAAACAATCACAAACTTGTTTAGGCATTCCCTGAACACACTATTAGTAAAGGAATTT
Source organism: Picea engelmannii (assembly GCA_009831015.1). Classification (NCBI taxonomy): domain Eukaryota; kingdom Viridiplantae; phylum Streptophyta; class Pinopsida; order Pinales; family Pinaceae; genus Picea; species Picea engelmannii. The sequence continues at coordinate 502,340 of ML788645.1, forward strand.
GCAGTAGCGTTTTTGGTCATTTCGCTGTGCCGATGAATTCGGAGTTTCCATAGAGCACCTTTTTCCTATGCTCCTTTACCATAATTCTTCATAATCAGCTGATGTCATATCTCCCAATTTTTTTAGCACCATTTTTTTTAAAAATGAATATGGACATTTGGTCATTTATGAGCTTGCTAACTATTTATCAATTTGAATTTTTCTCCCAAGATCAGCGCTGCTGAAATCACTAGTTCAGACAAGATGCAGAGTGCGCTACAGGATCGACTGTTAGAGTTGAATTGGAAGATGAGGTGGATGTAGTAGTTCCATATCTTCTTTCATATCTTCCATCATCATCCACAACCTCCAACTCTTCTTCCACAGACTCCATAGCCATTTTCCAACTAAATTTCACCTATACTATGGTCAATCCACTCTGCTTTAGAATATTGAATGCCCATTCATTCACTTGCCTCTTGTTTCCACATCGATCTACAAAAAATCACTGCCAAAACTATGCTACGCAATTTGTAGAACTGTTTTACGGTGGTGCTACAAAAATTGCAGAGTTACTTCACAAAATGGTGCCACAAAATCTGCAGAACTATTTTAGAGTGATGCTATGGAATTTGCTGTAGCGGTTAGTGTTACCAATTTGATCATAAAACCCAAACGACGAAGTGGTTTCTCTAAATTTTTTTGTGGAGGAAGATGATATCCCTGTTGAATTTCTGACCAAATTTTATCCTGACTGTAACACACCCACGGTGGGGAATCAAATTTTTTCTCTTCTTAGGAGAATCAATACCCTCATTTAGGGTCTCTATTCCATTCTACTCTTCCAAAGATTTCTAGCCATGATCTCCATGCTCCAAAATGAGCTCAGAGATGAAAGATATCCTCTCCCAAGTTCTTCGGGTTCTTTCATCCCCCTATACTTGCATATGACCATGGGCTATGACTAGATGCCAAGACAACAGGTGCCAAGACGACCACCACTCAAATCCTCTAAAGTGGAAAACCTCTAAAGTTCATGATCCGACGTCGAATGTCCTCAGGGATTTCAATGGCACTGATTTACTTCGGGACTTCGGCGTTCGGGAGTTTCAAACATTCCTACACATTTTTCCTCCGAAGTACTCCATACCTGGAGTTACAGATCGATCACCATGGGTCTATCTAAATCAACAACTTAGATCCACTTTGGCACTTTGATGTTTGGGAGTCCCAGACGCTCACACCACCTTTTCTCCCAGAGTGTTTTCTTCTGAAGTTAAAGATCGTGTGCCACACATCCATCTCATTCGATGGTGGGGATCCACTTTGAGCGTCCCTCTACTCTATGTTGCTTTCTCCATACTTTCGAAGTATGCGATATGTTGACACGTGTCTCCTATAGATCAATGACTATAAATTACTTCAGCTCTTTAGGCTTCGATAGTTTCAACCTCTCCCCACTCAATTTGTTCAGGAGTGATTTTACCCAAATTCAATGATCTATCTATGGGTCTCTCTCTCAAATCGACAGTCATGATTTACTTCAGGATTTCTCAACTTGCATAACCCCACTTTCTTCTGAAGTGGCTATCTCCTGAAATGGAATATTTGTTGACATATTTCCCCAGCTGACGGATGACTCAGATGAACTCCGACTCTCTGACCCTTGGTATTTCTTATTCAACACATTCCATTTTCTCCCAGATTGATTTCACCTGAAGTGCAGGATTTGATGACACCTGTCCCTTTGGCTTGGACGAATTAGATATGCTTTGACTCTTTATCTTGTAACTTCCATTTAAGGGTCCTTTGGATCCTAGTGTGTGCCACTTTGAGAGGGACACCTGACAACCCTTTCACTCGACACATGGGCTCCCATAGGATCTCGATGTTGATACTCATGTTCCCACAATCGAATGGCCATGAGGGATCCCGAAGGATCCTTAGATCCATGGTCCACATCAACTTCGAGACTTCAAGATTTTGGGGGTTTTGGTGCTACCAAACCTCTGTCCTCCCGAATTCATCAATGTCAGACTGACTATGTCATAGATCCGACGGTCGGGATAGTTCCCGAGAATCCTCAGATCTATAGCCCAGATTAACTTTGGGACTTCAAGGGGTTTGAACTCTTGGAAACGAATATGATCGATTCACCAGATTTGCAAATTTCAAAGGGTTATAAGGGTTAACACCTGCATTCTCTCTCTAGATCCAATGATTGTGAATAACTTCATCTTCTCCTGAACTAATCTCATCCATTCATCTTCCAAATGAAAGGATCTCTCCTTTTGGGACTTAAATCTCGCTATCCTACCTGAGGTTTTCTAGATCCTTAAGTACCCGGGTAATTTTTGTTAATTCTCCTAAATTTAATGCTTACAAAAATCCTCCATGCACTTCTTGTTCTCATCTATCAACTCTAGAACTAAAGGGGTTCTTGATCCCTACATGCCTCGTAGAGGTTCTGTGCACACATGCATTACCTCTCCTAAGCTTTGACCTATCCCTTCGTTCAGAATGACTAAGAGTGTCGACATGCACATGTGAGGCTATACCCAAAGTCAACGAATTCATAGTTCATTTATTTTAACTTGAGACACCACAAGGCTCAGGCATTTATGTGTACATGCTAGAGAATTTCTTATTTTATTAAATACACAATTAGGCAGAATTGAAGGGATACAGTATAAATCATTAAGAAAACATATCCATCCCTACAACATTCATAGGATATCCAACTTTAATTCACAGTTACCACTTAAATACAGAAGATATGCGATTACTTATCTATTATAGGTGGTAGCCAACTAACTGACTATGGGTGTTTTTCCTTCCACCCAACCATAGGCTCAAAGGCATTCATTCTTAGTGCTCTGTCCACCCCCATGCCAAGCCATGATATCACCATGGAATTTATGCCAATTCTAATCGATCCTTTCTCTTTCGCATCTTCTACGAGGTTTATCAGATGCTTCCTCAAGATCAAGCTCGTGACCTTCTGCTCAAATTTCATTCTCTGCATACTCTTTGATATCTCTCTCTCTCTTTGTCACAGCCTCGACGAGGTTTATCAGATGTTTTCTCCACATCAAGCTCATAGCCCTCTGCTCTTTCTTTGTTGGAATGTTTCTCACATTCTCCATTGTCTTATTTACATTCCCTCACGTGCCTTGCACTCACATCCCTCCTATCCTATTCCATCTTTCAGAAGGAAACTCGGGTCAACCTAGTTTTCTAGACCCAGTTGTACTTTGGGTTAACATTCTACAACTAGACCATGCTTCCATTCATGAGGGTGGTTGATAATTCAACCACTGGTCCTTTCTTCATTAACTATTTACTCTCCTTGGGATCTGAAGGAGGTTTATTATCCTCATCAAATGGGAAATTTGGGGTTATTTGATATAATGAACCCTCTCTTATAGTTTTCACATTCTTTCCTCTAGTGATATCATGAATAGTACTTTCAATGATTCACCCGCACAGTCAGTTATTGGTAAATCAAACAATAATAAATTTACATTGTTCCCATGCCACAACATTGTAACCCTAATAAATGATTAATTACAAGTTGGAGGAAACTAGGGTGTTACAATTGTCCCCCCCTTAAAAAGAACATTGTCCTCAGTGTTCTTTCTTAGTAACACCTTTCATGCCTTTCTCATTCAGCAACTTCAGAATTATTGACCTTATTTCTCGGTCAGGTCCTTTTTCAGACCCTTAATCTTTGTCACCTACTTTCAATAATTCTTGGACAACAATCACACTAATCATAGTCTCATGCGAAAACATTTTACTGTTGCATAAAAATTTCTAGGAAAATTTCATAATCTAGCATAATAATTATCTACGTAGTTTGTGGATTTGTATCCCCATGGTTGTCTTGTTATCCAAGCTCGCTATTTTTCCTTGGCATACCCATTGTGTGCATGATTTCAATAGTTTACAAGAACTATCAGAGTCTCGTCTTCCTTGCAGTCACTCACCCTCGAGGCCCAAGCTCAAGTATCCCCTTCTCTGTTATACAGTTCTTCGGGAGATCCATATTCCCTTGCCAAGGTTTTCGTGCATAGGAAGAACTATCCATTATGTGCATGATCCCAATCAATAATTTAGAATAATTATTAAGGTCTCCTCTTCCTTGTGGTCACTCACCCTCTAGGCCTAGGCTTAGGCATCCCCTTCTCTACTATACAGTTCCTCGGGTGATCCATCCTTCCTTGCCAAGGTTTTCTCGCACAAGAATAATTCCAGAGACTTTATCAAGCCTTGCAGTCGAGGCATCACTCACACTTTCTCTTCTAAGGCATCCCTCTACCTTGTGTAACCTCAAAACAACATATTCTAGGCGATCATGGCTTACCACAGGGTTCTCATGGCTTAGCAGTAGCCATTTTTCATGCTTTTACAGCTTGACAAATTTCATCTGTCCTTTCTGGACATATATTTTCTTCTCACCCGTATCACAGGAATACAAAAATTCATGAGACATCATCATAAATCTTAAATTCAAACTTTTCTTGTAAATATATCACTCACATATTTCCAAATTCAACATTTTGTTTTCATATTTGTTCCACACAAGAACCAGATTCATAATTATGGGAATTCCCTTCCCATAGATGTTTGGATCAACATGAAATTGGTCTTCCTTATGGGATTACAAAGTTGCCATATCCAAGACCCCTTTTCTTCCTACACTTTCAAATTCAATCAGCCAAACAAATTGTTAGTTCCCATGCACATATATTTTCATTACACCTTTATAATGTCATCACAAACAATTCTTAAATTGTGCATGCTAACAGTCAAATCACTTTTGTCTATTTGATGATACAAGAAAAAGGAAATTTCATTCCTTACACATGCATTAGTTCAGTATATCAAATTTTCAAAATGAAATTCAGATACCAATTGACTTTAATGAATGTGCCAACATTCGCGGCCACATTCCTACCTAATGCATCCTTGCATCAATTTCAGGCTATCACTTTTTAGGTTAGGCACTCTTGCCAAGGCATGTTTGAATTCAACCAACTTATTACCATATGGACTCTTTTTCCATATTTATTATTTTAGCAGAGCCATATTTTATGCTTTGAATCGATCACAACCCTAATATCGTCATTCATGAAACCCCAGGTTTCACATGAATTCCTTTAAACATTCCTTTGACATCCATATAATGTACTCAAAATTTTTGGAAGGTCCTCCTTCCTCAATGGAGGGTTCATTGTCTTCCCTTCATGCAAACATGAACTTCCTCGAAGAAATTCCATGTAATGTGCTAGCTATGAGCACCTTTATTCCCATAGAACCAGTCCTCGTGAACACAGTCTAAAGTAGAGTGTTAAACTCTATATTCTTTGATTGGCTCAGAGGAACTCATTTTTCTCTCCATGCGACCGAGAGTTGTGACCTTAGATTTATTCTTTTTAGGCGCTATCTGTTCGGCTCCCATGTTTAGGCACTATGATCCTGGCTAAACCCCTTTTCTATAAATCGACGATGTAGATCCATTTTTCCCCAGGTCCAACGAATGCAATGGATTGCAGAACCTCAACTAGCTCGCAATTTAATTCTCCTTCTGACCTCTGTAATGAATACGAGCCATCTGATCTATGATCGGATCCCAAACTCAAAATAATACTATATTGAATTTAAATTATGGGTACGGGTCTCAACGTTAACCCATGTGCATATGCAATCTCCACAATGATCATGGGCCATCGACCATAGCCCTCGATCAATTTTAACTACATGATTTCCAGATAATAATAATGCCAACACAAAAGTGTTTGACCGAGAATTTAGATTGAGAACAGATCTTCGATGTGATAAATTCAACCACAGAAACCAATCACAGTATGATTTTTACGTGACATTAACGCGTGGGTTCCTTCCAGGTTCACCCACTTATCATTCATGGATCAATGGTTCCCAGTGATTGCAGAATCCCAATATGATCTCTCTTTATCGAATATTTCAATCTCCGCAAATCCAAAAATTTCTCGCCCAACTCTTTTAATTGTGGTCATTGATTCTCCACTCCGACGAGATCAATGACGTTGGTTGATTGCGGGCCATGCATTAGCACGTCTATTAATTCCACCTTCGCGCTTCGCAATGATCCCTAACCATCGATCTAATAGAACGATTGGTGTTTGATCCGTTAACTCTAGTGGATAGTGAAGTCGATTCGACAACTGGGATCGGTCTTCCCTCCGATGAGTGACTCACATTCATCTCTTCTGTCAATTTCTTGAGTATCCTGATTTGATCAGGGTTTTCTTCCTTAATCATAATCTACTTGGCTATCCGAGGCATACATCTTCCTTTTCTTAACATGGATTCAACCAAGCCTATTCAATCAAATGTACTCATTTATTCATTCATTAGTCTTCTATTCACTACATGATGCTTTCAAAAATGTAATCCAGGATTATTATATATATATATATATATATATATATATAAGCTCCTATCTCACTGCTTAGTTCTCAACAATTATTAAGGTTGTGACTCTGACCTCCTGATAGAGTTTTCACACAGTTGTTCCACAGGAAACTCACTCAACATGCAACTTCCTTATTTCACATCCATCACTATCTGTGATGGCCTCAACCTTGAGTTAGCTTTAGTTGTTTACCAAATATTCTCTAAGGAATATAAACATGCATCTTTTTCATGCACCCAAATTATGTATCCATACATATTATGGTTTTGTTAACTTACATCCATGATGTACTTAACCATATGCATAATCAAAAGTTTGTGTAGCTTCCATGGGTATATTTCACAACCTACATATTTCTCTATTCTAAAATTATTCAACTCATGAATGTTCAAACTCATTCTTATGTGATCCCTAAGGCATGATCATTTTCCTCTTATCCCGACAACATACCATCCTTGCTCATTTACTCTTTCATTTATTTATACTCATCTTTCCTGAGGGAATGGAGTGCATTCCCCTTAATCTATCTCGCAAAACATAACTTTCATGACTTTTCAAAAATGAAGTCAACCATACATCCATGGTATTCACTTAATCTTGGCAAGTGAAATTGTTTCCTTACATATCACTCATCAAGGAAGCCATACCGTGCCTTTAGTATACGTATATCCTTACATCATACATGTGCATCACTTTCACACTTAATATCATTCATACCTAACTGGTATTACTATCATGCTTCATATAAAGAAGCTACACAATGCATTAAATCCATGCATTCAAGCATAAACACACACAAACCTAACTAAACATTCATCATGCAAGCTCATTGCTTGCACCCTTTCCATGTCATGCATGCACATGGGAATCTCATACTTCCAGATCCTCCTCCAAGGATATTGCTGCCATTATTATGAAAAGCCTCATAGGGATACTGAGCACTGAGTTTCCCTCTCATTTGAGAGCTTGCATTCATTCACATGACATTCGCATGGAATTTGAATTAGACATAGTCATAACTAGGTTCCATTTTCATATGATAACAACTAGTAGGAAAACACTCTTGTCTCAACCTCCCTGGAACATTTCCCAATTTATAAATACAATTTGGCTAATTATAACCATGCCAAAGGTAACATAATCAACCAAACTAGCTTCCAACTATATCTATATGGCTACCATCCACCACTGGATGTCAATCTGACCCATTGGGCTTCTCGAAGTGCCCCAACACTTCATTTACCACATATAGGACCAACAATTAGTCAACTATTTTATCTTAATTTTAACAATTTAATGTCTATTACCATTTGGACTATTCCCTTAAAGCCCAAATGCAATTTCTAATTATGTTATTTACTAAGTATCCTAGTTCAGAAATCCAGAGTACCTTTAGGTCAAGATCGGTCTTGACCATTACACCTAGAATTCCTCCTTCTATTCAACATAGCTAGGGACAGAGGCCACTCTCCTCCTCCCATGAGAACTCTGGCAGATTAGTTTCCTATCCACCAAGCAAGGGAGGTTGTGGTGATTCATCACTCAATCACTCTCTATATATACAACTTTGTTTATCATCTTGATTAGAAAAACCATGTCTAGCAATTCATGTACCCAGAAACAAAATTTGTTTCTCTATCCACTTTGAAACCCAAGAGTTGTGCATGCTCTCCCTTTTCAGGGAATGGTCACTAGACTCATTCCTCAAATCATGAGGAGTTATACACCTATACTAGGTTTAACCCTTCATTAAAGAAGTAATCATTATTGCTGTGGATCCTCTCCATCATTCTATTTTAAATATGAGTATTCTTCAGCATAATCCCATTCCTATAGGATCATATATCATTTCCCAAGAAATTATTGGCTTCCTTTGTCACATACTAGCATGATTCAATATCGTTGGGTAAAATCCCAACGGTATTTTAAATCTGCATTGTTCTACTCAAGGAACTTATGCAGATGATTTATGTTTGGAAGTAACATTCTCCATAGGCTCATCTTAGCCTTGGTAAACAAATCTTATGACTATACAATAGCACATACAATTGTGCAATGAAGTCAACTTCTTTATTTGGGAATATTAACAACATACAGTACCAATTTCCAAAACATCCATCAACAATAAAGGATTCCATTCCTCTCTTCACTAGGTGTTTTCTACACCTCTTAGGAATGCATTAAGATAGTGTATTACCCCTTAAATGCCTCTAGAAATATTTTCATATGACTCATGCATGAGCCCAAGCAGGTCAAGTGTTGTAACAAATTTCTAATACCAATTTGTAACACATCCACGACGAGGACTCAGATTTTCACTCCTATTAGGAGAATCAATACCCTCATTTAGGGTCTCTATTCCATTCTTCTCTTCCATAGCTTTCCAACCATGTTCTCCATGCTCCAAAACGCGATCAGAGATGGAAGATATCCTCTCCCAAGTTCTTCAGGTTCTTTAATCCCCCTATAATTGCATATGACCAAATTCAAAGACATTAGGTGCCAAGATGACCACCACTCGAATCCTCTGGAGTGGAAAACCTCCGAAGTTCATGATCCGACGTCACGTGTCCTTGGGGATTTCGACGACCCTAATTTAATTCGGGATTTCGATGTTCAGGAGTTTCAAACATTCCTACAAATGTTTCCTCCGAAGTACTCCATACCCGAAGTTACAGATCGAGTGCCACACGTTCCTCATGATAGACAGTTATGATATTCTTTAGGACTTCGGCATTCAAGAGTTCAGAGTACTCCAACTCTTTTTCCTCTGAGGTAATCCATACTCGAAGTTCCAGATCAGCTGCCACACGTCCATCTAAATCAACGACTCGGATCCACTTCAGGACTTTGGCATTCGAGAGTCCCGGATGCTCACACCACGTTTTCCCCCAGAGTGTTTTCTTCTGAAGTTAAGGATCATGTGCCATGCGTCCCTCTCATTCGATGGTGGGGCTCCACTTCAGGCATCCCTATACTCCACATTTATTTCTACCGGCTTCCAAAGTATGCGATCTGCTAATGCACGTCTCTTGTAGATCGATGACTATAAATTACTTTGGATCTTTTGGATTCAAGAGTTTCAACCTCTCCCCACTCTCTTTCTCCCATAGTGATTTCACCCAAATTCGACGATCTGTTGATGTGTGTCTCTCTCAAATTGACAGTCGTGATTTACTTCAGGAGTTCTCAACTCGCGTGACCCCACTTTCCTCGGAAGTGGCTATCTCTCGAAATGGAATATTTGCTTACATCTTTCCTTAGCTGATGGATGGATCAGATGAACTCAGAATCTTTGACCTTCAGGAGTTCTTGTTCAACACATCCCCTTTTCTCCCACAGTGATTTCACCCAAAGTGCAGAATCTAATGACACCTATCCCTTTGGGTTGGATGACTTAGATATGCTTTGGCTCTTTGGCTCGTAACTTTCATTCAAGGGTCCTTTGGATCCCAGTGTGTGCCACTCTGAGAGGGACACCTAAAAACCACGTCACTTGACACATGGTCTCCCATAGGATCTCAATGTTGATACTCGTGTCCCCATGATTGAACGATCATGAGGTATCCCGAAGGATCCTTAGATCCATAGTCCACACAACTTCGGGACTTCAGGGGTTTTGGTGCTACCAAACCTATGTCCTCCCGAAGTCGTCAATGTCGTATTGAATATATTGTAAATCCAACGGTCGGGATAGTTCCCGAGAATCCTCATATCTATGGCCCAGATTAACTTCGGGTTTCACCTCCTTTGCAATGAATATGCTCGATTCACTGGACCCACGAATTTTGAAGGGTTCTAAGGGTTAACACCCACATTATTTCTATAGATCTGATGATTTTGATGAACTTTAGCTTCTCCCAAACTAATCTCATCCATTCATCTTCCAAACGAAAGGATCTCTCCTTTTGGGACTTAAATATCGCTATCCTACATGAGCTTTTCTATCTCCTTAAGTACCTAGGTAATTTGCACTAATTCTTCTAAATTTAACTCTTACATAAATCCTTCGTGCACCTTTTGCGCTCATCTATCAACTCTATAACTAAAGGGGTTATCGATCCCTGCACGCCTCGTAGAGGTTTTGTGTACACATGCACTACCTCTCCTAAGCTTTGACCGATCCCTTCCTTTAGAACGACTAGGAGTGTCGACATGCACACGTGAGGCTATACACAAAGTCAATGAATTCACAATTCATTTATTTTAACTTGAGCCACCACAGGGCTCAATAATTTACGTGTATAGTCTAGATAATTTCTTATTTTCTTAAATACACAATTAGGCAGAATTGAAGGGATACAGTATAAATCATTAAGAAAACATATCCATCCCTGCAACATTCATAGGATATCCAACTTTAATTCATAGTTACCACTTAAATACACAAGATATGCAATTACTTATCTATTACAGGTGGTATCCAACTAACTGATTGTGGGTGTTCTTCCTTCCACCCAACCATAGGCTTAGATACATTCATTCTTAGAGCTCTGGCCACCCCCGTGCCAAGCCATGATATCACCAGGGAATTTATTCCAATTATCATCGATCCTTTCTCTTTCGCATCTTCTACGAGGTTTATCATATGCTTCCTTAGCATCAAGCTCCCAGCCTTTCGCTCAGGTTCCGTTATTTTCATACTCTCATAGATATCTCTCTCTATCATGGCCTCGATGAGTTTTATCAAATGCTTTCTCTGCATCAAGCTCATGGCCCTCTACTCATTCTCTGTTGGAATGTTTCATGCATTATCCACTCTCCTCTTTAAATTCACTCACATGCCTTGCACACACACCCCTCCTATACTATTCCTTCTGTCAGAAGGAAACTCGGGTAAGCATTGTTTGCTAGACCTAGTGGTACTTCAGGCTGGCATTCTGTAGCTAGACCATGCTTCCATTCATGGGGGTGGTTGATAATTCAACCACTAGTCCTTTCTTCATTAATTGATTTCTATCCTTGGGATCCAAAGGAGATTTATTATCGTCATCAAAGGGAAATTTGGGGTTATTTGATATAATGAACCCTCTCTTATAGTTTTCACATTCTTTCCTCTAGTTATATCATGGTTAGTAATTTCAAGGCTTCACCCCCATAGTTAGTTATTGGTAACTCAAGCAATAATACATTTACACTATTCCCATGCCACAACATGGTAACCCTAATAAATGATTAATTACAAGTTGGGGGAAAGATGGGTGTTATGTTGGATTACTGAGAGGGGGGGTGAATCAGTAATAATGTAATTATAATCCTTTTTCTTCAAATGTTATATCAATGTAGAATTATTATCCAATAATGATCAATAATAAATAAACAATCACACACATACACAGTACACCAGTGTTTTACATGGAAACCCAAATCGGGAGAAAACCACGGAATGGTTTTTCTTATATGTCTTGAAGAATTACATTCATTGGAAGCACCAACTTCCTTTGTTTTCCATCTGCAACTGGAAGGAGGCTCCAACCCCCTAGCTTCTCAGGCTACAACCTGAGGGAAGCTTCAACTCCCCAAATCTCTGGCTACAACTAGAAGGAGGCTACAACCCCCAATGTTTTTTGGCTACAACTGAAAGGTGGCTACAACCACCTATCCTTGCCCTGTCCTGCCACCCTGAAGTATAAGTAGAATGATAGAACCACTGTCACACTATCACTATGAAATATACCACTATAAAACTATACCAATAAATCTGAACCATGCATCAACCATGCATCAACCTGTACCTCAACCTGTAATCAACCTGTACCACAAAAAGTGCATCAACCATGCACCAACCTGTAATCAACATGTACCATAAACAAGTGCATCAACCATGCACCAACCTATAATCAACCTATACCATAAACAAGTGCATCAACCATGCACCAACCTATAATCAACCTGTACCATAAATATGTGCATCCAATCATGTACCAAGTATGCACCAATCATTTGTCAACTATTCATCAACTATGAATCATCAATATATACCAACATCATCAACTATACACCTCATGTATGTGCGCCAACTCATCAACTACTTGTCTCAACCATGTACTCAACATGTACCTCAACCAAAATCCCTCATCAATTTCATCATAAAAATCTGATTTGTAGCTCTATAATAGACCTATTGTATATGATCACATTCCTGCAAACCTTCCTTAACTTTAAAAACAAGAGACTAGCATTTTCATCAAACTTTTCTTTAGTCTCACATGCCTAGTTTTGGATTAGTCAACAACCCTAACTTGAAGTAATCATA
>ML788645.1:515644-589881 GCA_009831015.1 Picea engelmannii
ATCACTTCACTTTATTATTTACCTTTTAAAATCTCTTAAACCACTTTGATTACTTTGACCTTTTGGGGCTTCTAGATGACATATGAGGGTCCTCCAACTTCGTAAGGCCATAACTCTCAAACCGTGAGGAGTTATGTGACGGTATACATACCACCAGAAATGGCATGACATGTACTATCCATATAGAATAGTATTATCATAAAATATATCATAACGCATATCGTTACCCATCAAACAAACTTGGGTCCATTACCCAAACTTGGGGTCTCCAACTTCTCATGGCCATAGCTCTCTAACCGTGAGGAATTATGTGACGTTCCACATACCACCGAAAATGACATGACAAGAACTATCCATATAGGATATTTTCCCTAAAAAATTCACTTTCCTTCATCTCATTATTCCACAATTAAGCATGGGTTCTCTTACTCCACAAAGCATCTTCTCGTGAGGGCTTTCACCATAAGGGGACCACTTTGGAGTTCATCCATATTTACTTCTTATCAACCATGACAAAAAAAATAATGAGTCATATTTACATAAAACACTATTGGGTCCATTACCCAAACCTTTGTGCTACAGGTCTTTCTTCAAGGGTTGACATCAATGACAACCAACCTTAATCAACATGTTACACTGACCCAGTTTGGAATTTGAGGGAAACAATAAAAGCACCTGTGTGCTGCAAATTCTCTGTTTTGCATAGTTGATTGGATATTTGCCCTTTTGGGAGGTTTCCACCTGTCCAGGAGGGTTCAGATGGATTCTCATGGATCAGTTAGATGTCAAGGGACACCTACACCTAAGTTTTAGCTCCATTAAATACCTCATGCAGTGAGGTGGAAACAATTTATTAATGACTTCCAACAAGTTCCTAAAAATTAGCAGTTTGTTGGATTTTTGTCTATTTAAATGTTGCCACATATGTCCAAGTCTTAGAATCCAATGAAAGAGATGGAATTCGACCTCCTAAGTATATTTTAATGTTATTTTATATTTAAGAGAGGAGGGAGCTCTTGAAGGGAGAGGGGATTGATGATCCAAGAGAGGCTAGAGAGTTGTAGGAGGCACTTTGCCTGTGATCATTGTAACCCTAAGGGGCTTATGTTTTTGTAAACATTTATTTTATTAGAAATTCAGGATATCTGTGGTATCAAATTGTTTTTTCTTTGTTTTCCTCTTTGTCTTCTTACTTGAATGAATTGTACACCTTGAGGATCATGGTTGCCTCTTATTAATGGATTCTTGAGCATTTGAGGATATGATGTATCTTGCCTATTAGTCACTATTTTCACTCAAGTACCTTGAATTCATTTATGTAGAGACGATATATTCCTTATGGATTTTCTACTTTGTGTTAACTTTTATCTTCCTCTATCTAACAAACCTTTTATCTAAAATACAGATTGATTGATTTTAATGAGAAGGGTGTTTTCTTGACTCCATATCCCAACGGTCCATCACTAATTTATAGTAGCTAACTGTCTTTTCCTTTCCTTGTTTTCTTCTTCTTTCTGTAGTATAAACCCAATCAAGTATTTTTATTTCAAAATGTGCTAGGCTTTCTCTTAAGTGGTCTAAGAACAATTTCTAGTGCTAATATTTTTGGCGTCGTTTCCAGCGACAGAAATGAAGAAATCTTCCCTCTAAGAACGACATTGATCAGATCCATATTTTGATGGTGAACAAAGGATGTTCACATATCAAAGACTACATCATTCACTTGGCGAATCCACTCCATGAAGGAAGAACCTGTTGGCGACTTCACTGATACAGGATACAATAGCCATGGAAGCTATCTTGGCTTGAAGGTTTTCACCTTTAATTTTTTTAGCTATTCGTGGTTTCCCACATCTAGTACCTCATTTAAAAAAATGGGGAGATTTTATTCCTATCTTTAGAGAAAGGAAAGAAGAAAATCCTGTAGAACACCTCATCAAGTTTCATGAGTGCATGGATCTACTGGATCTACAACATGAGGATGTTCATATGAATATCTTCATGCATTCATTGGATGGGGGTGCACGTAAATGTTATTTCTCATTACCCCCTTCCAACATTTTATCCTTGAATTATTTTCACAAGGTATTCAATGAACACTGCAAAAGCTACTTTTCAGATGAGTTATTATTTGACAATTGTTGTGGGGAATATGAATTGCATGATGAGATTAAAATTATAGACATAAAATAATTCCTCCCTCACAATCTTCATCATCTCTCTAATGATATTCAAGATGGTGTGCTTTCCCATAAACATGAACTAGAAATGGATAATAAAGAAGATGAAGGTTCTCCTACTACCACTTTTCCTTATTGTTATAAATCTGAAGATTTGGTTGCTTTAGATACAAAAAACAATGATGAGTTGTCATTTGGTCAAATTCCAATTGAAATCAGTAAAAGCATCCCTCAACTTTCATATTTGTAGGCACAGGGATATGGAAACACCCATGGGAAACTGGATTTGCAGAGATCATCCATTTTCAAGGAAGAAGAAAAAGAGGACTATCTTTGTCCTTATGTATCTGTTTCTTCAAATTTAGATGAGAAGGCTGATTATGATGAGGAATAATGTGATGTTGTTTCAAATATGTTTCAAGATCATATTGATGATGATTATATGCAGAAATATTCATCTTTACCATTAGGATTTTATCCCGATCTTCCAATATTTGACAAATATAGTGATGAGGAGGAAGAATTTAAAAATTATAAGGGTTTGTTGACTAATGGAATCACATCTAGTTCTAATTTTTAACAAAGATATGATCAACAATGAATTCATTCTATGATCAATAATAGTTATGAGTTTGTTCTTCCAAATACTTATGAGGATCCTCTTATTTTTGATACAATTTTAAAAGATATCATTGTTGGAGAGTGTAATCAACAATTTTTTCATGATATATCTTTTAAGGCTCATCCTTAATTTGATCATTATGAAGATAGTGATGTACAATATCAAGAACATATCTCTTCTTTCCTCTTAGAAATTGTCAGCTATAATGAACCAACACATCATAGTGATGGATCCAAGTCACAAGGATATGACAAAGGAGAACATAAAGGATTAGATGAGAAATTTATCATGCATGTTTCTTTGTCATTTGTTGAGGAGAAATAAGTTTTTTATGAACTTCAAGATCCAGTAGCCACTTATATGGAGATGTTTTACAGTAATGAAGTTTCAACTATTGCCATCTTTAAGGCCAGATTTTTGGATTGTAAGTATGATTTCAAACATTATGATTTATATGCTACAATCTGTGTGTTTGTGAATTTGCATAAAGTTGGAAGGAAATTTCAATTTGTTAGTCAATTACTTACTTGGAAGCATTGGAGATTCAGTTTTACTTGATCAGTTTGCTTCTACTGATTAGAAGTAGGAGTAAGAAGGAGAATAAGCTCGCCATACGAGCAATTAGATTCTTTTCAATTTGTTGGTTTGCAACATTATAAGACTCCATGCCCATGGAACAACATGGCTATGTCCAGTCAAATATTTTAGGTGATAGGTAAGGCCTCTAATCTACAAGTTCTTGGAAGCTTGCAAGAAGCGTGCCATCCCTCATGGAGCCAAATGTTAGCACAAGAATTTGTAGTAGCATTTTTAGTCATTTCGCAACACCGATGAATTAGGAGTTTTCGTAGTGCACCTTTGTCCTATGCTCCTTTACCATAATTCATCATAATCAACTAATGTCATATCTCCCATTGTTTTCATTTCCCTTATTTTTTAAAAGGAATATAGAGATTTGGTCATTTATGAACTTGCTAACTGTTTATCAATTTGAATTTTTCTCCCAAGCTTGGCACTGCTGAAATCATTATTTCAGACAAGTTGCAGATTGTGCTATGGGATCAACTATTAGAGTTGAATTGGAAGCCGAGGTGGATGTAGCCATTCCATAGCTTGTTGTCGATCTTCCATCATCAACCACAACCTCCGTCTCTTCTTCCACAGACTCCATATCCATTTTCCAACTAAATTTCACCTATACTAAGGTCAAGCCACTCTACTTTAGAATCTTGAATGCCCATTCATTCACTTGGATCTTGTGTCCACAATGCTCCACAAAAATTATCTGCAAAAACTATGCTACAAAATCTGCATAATTGTTTTATAATGGCGCTATGGAATTTCCTTTAGTGGTTATTGTTACCAATTTTATCATAAAACCAAAAAAATGAAGTGGCTTTCTCTGAAAGTTTTTTTGGAGGCATATGATATCCCTGTTGACATGCTGACCAAATTTCAGCCTGACCCAGTTTGGAATTTGAGAGAAACAATTAAGATACCAGTACGCTGCAAAATGTGCTGCAAATTCTTTGTTTTGCATAGTTGATTGGATATTCTCCCTATTTGGAGGTTTCCACCTTTCTAGGAGGGTTCAAATGGATTCTGATGGATCAGTTAGATTTCAAGGGACACCTTCACCTAATTTTTATCTCCATTAAATACCTCATGCAGTGCGGTGGAAACAATTTATTAATGACTTCCAACAATTTCCTGAAAATTAACAGTTTGTTGGATTTTTCTCTCTTTGACTATTGCCACCTATCTCCAAGGCCTAGAATCCAATGAAAGAGATGGAATTCTACCTCCTAATGATATTTGGATGTTATTTTCTATTTAATATAGGAGGGAGATCTTGAAGGGAGAGGGGATTCATGAGCTAAGAGAGGCTAGAGAGTTGTAGGAGGCACTTTTCCTATGATCATTGTAACCCTGAGGGGCTTATGTTTTTGTAAAAAAATATGTTATTATAAATTCAGGATATCTCTGGTATCAGATTAATTTTTCTTTGTTTTCCTCTTTGTCTTCTTACTTGAATGAATTCTACACCTTGAGGATCATGGTTTCCTCTGATTAATGGATTCTTGAGCATCTGAGGATCTGATGTATCTTTCCTATTAGTCACTGTTTGCATTAAAGTACCTTGAATTAATTTATGTAGAGAGGATCTATGCCTTATATATTTTCTTCTTTGTGTTATATTTTCTCTTCCTCTATCCAATAAACCTTTTATCTGATATACAAATTGATTTCTTTTAATGAGCAGGGTGTTTGCTTAACTCCATAGCCCAATGGTCCATCACTGATTTACAATAGCTAACGGTATTTTCCTTTCCTTGTTTTCTTCTTCTTGATCCAGTATAAACCCAACCAATTCTTTTTGTTTCAAAATGTGTTAGACTTTCTCTTAAGCAGTCTAAGAACAACTTCTAATGCTAACACACTCCATTCATCAGGCACATGAAAACAATTAGGGAATTGGATATCCCAAATGGAACTTTTGTAAATTAGTAATTCCCATATCTTGTCCTAAATGTTATCTTGTTGATGTATTATTCCTTTATCCACACTTGATGATAACCTAACCTCAAGTCAATCTTTGAAAATATTCTTTCACCTTTTCGCTGATAACAAATATCATCAAATCTTGGAAAATGATATTTTTTTCTTTATGGTGACCTTATTTATCTATCTAAAATCAAAACATAGCCTTAAGGTTACATACTTATTAAAAAAATAATTGGGCCTCCCCAAGGTGACACACTTGGGTGTACACCCCTTCTTTAATATTTCTTCAAGTTGTATCTGTAATTCTTTCAATTTCGGTATGCCCATTATGTAAGGCATCTTCTACACTAAGGCAGTTCATGGAATCAAATCAATAGATAAATTAATATATCTCTTGGATTTCCCCAAAACAATATTCAAAATATTTCAAGGTTGGGTGGTCTTCAATACTTTCCACCTTATATTTGGCTGCCTCTTCCATATGGGTTGCAAAAATTTGACATCCCTTCCTAAAACACCTTTTTAGCTGCATGGATGAAATTTATCTAACAACCACAACTCTTAGGATGCCTTGAATATTTCCATGTTTCCCTCCCTCATCAAGACAAGTTATTGTCTTGCTGTAACAGTCTAGGACAACATGGTGTTTTTCTAACTAATCCATGTCAATTAAACAATCATATGAAACCAATGATATGAAGTTCTTATATACCTTTGTGATGAGTTCATTCATGTCTATTGGACAATGTTTAACCAACTCATTGATCTTTCTCTTATCCCCTTTGGCTAACTAAACTGACCAATAATTCTTATGCTTACCCCTTATTGATGCAAAATTTATCAGACTCGGGTCCTTCTCAAGTGACCAACAAAAGGTACCGAAGTATTCTAGAGCATTGGAATTTTTATCTTCCCGGGAGGGAAGAAGTCTCACCCAAAACACTACTGAGATAATAAAGAGAGGGAAGGGTAAGGAGAATACTTAGACATACCTCATAGTTATAAAGATTCATATTAGTTTTGTGCAACATAGATTAAACATGTATCAGTTTTGAACATTTCCTAACTAAGAATAAAGAAAACAAAGTTTTGTTTCCATTCATAAGGAATCTATAATCGATTAAGCATATCAGACATAAAGATAACACAAAGAAACATTGAATACACTTAGAAGATTCAATACATAGGATATATATTCAAAATTTGGGCCTCCAATTATATTAACATATCAGGTTCTTGTCACATCTCAATTCTCCTACACAAGTGATCATAGGATGATCCTCATCGACTATGAGACAATGCTACAATTTCTTTCTCCTCTACATATAGATTGATACAAAAATCTGATACATAGATAGTCTGGTTCTTACCCATATCTCAAGACTTAGCTATGCTAACAGTATGGACCTTTACAACAGTGAATCTCATCACAACATCAATACTAACAACAACAATAACACTACCAATCCCAAACATACAACCCTAGGAACAATAACAACAACAACTCCAACCCAACAACCAGTTACAACAACAACACGAACAAACCCTTTACAATCATATCAGTCTCATATATATAATCTGATATTTAGGTTTTCTGGTTGAGAACTCAGGAGTTCTCTCTTTTTCTTGATCTTGTTGCAACTTCTTTCCTCAAAACTGATGTTGTGTTGTCCTTCCAACCACTTTCTATTTCTTTCCTTAGTCCGTTGTCTATCTCCTCAATAGTTTGAGAAACTTCTATTCTCCAAAATTAATCTACAATATGATGTGTATAGCTTCTATTCATCAAAACGAAGGGCCAAACAGGCTTCAACCACAATCCTTGACTTGCCCTGAGTCAAGTCCTCGACTCTTCCATGGTCTCTGGGTTGGATTGTTGTTCTTTCTTTCCTTATGGTTGTAGGTTGCTTCCATTTCTCACTTGTGAAGTTTTTTCTTTATTTTCTTCAAATGAACGGCCCAACTAGGGTACAAGTTCTAGGGCTCTTTTCTTGACTCCTTGGAAGTTGTCCACTTTGTCCTGCCACTTTCTGGCAAGTAGTGAAGTTTCAACAACAAAATTCTTGGTGGTGTCTATGATGCACTCTTTTGTCTTGGATGCAACTAAAGAGTTCCATTCTGAATCAACTATGGCATCCTCTTGATGCATTTGTAGGTAATATGTCTGGACTACAGGTCAAAACTCTCGTAGTTATTTCTTAGCCACAATTTGAGCTTCATATAGTGCATTGAGATCTTTGTCTGCTTGCTAGATCTTGTCAAATTTCTCTTGTTGTTCTAGCAGATCCAAGGTGTTGGATGCTTCTTCGTTGAGCGATTGGATCTTCACGCGCAAGTCCTCCAATGTTTGGTTTTTCCTTGAAATTATTCCCATCCAATCGCTAACCTCTCTAAAAAAAATTGTGCATTATGCAGTCCTTTTATGTAATGTTTCTCTTGCGTTGTTTCCTTCCAAAACAATTCTCTCCATTTGTTCATTTATCTTCTTGGGTTGTAGTTCAACTTCTCTTTTACTATCCCACAACTATGCTTCAATATTTTCTTCTCTTTCTGCAAGCTCTAACTAGGCTAACTGAAGTAATTCGATCTGCTCCACATGATTTCTTGTTGTGTTAGATTCTGGCAGTTGAGGTGTTTTCTTTTCGATCGTTGGCCATGCCTTTGAGATTTTTTCCTTTACCTTTTCTACCTTCTATTCTTCCTAAGTATTTGAATATTTGTTGGCCCTCAACCAAGTTTTGAGGAAACCTTGGTCAGGTTTTGACCACTTTTGGAGATTGACAGGCTGGTCGAAGATGGAGCGCCCAGCTGGAGCTGAGATCGTGGATCTCACTTATTTTGCAGGCTTTGTAAAGGGTTATTTAGGGTTTTTGTAATGGGTTATGGGACATTGGACCATCGGTTTTACCCATGATTAGGCCTTATTGTAAGGTATTGTAATAAATAATTAAGAATGTATGGTAGAAAGACAGAATAAGCCCTTTTTGAGAAGTGGGTAGTGGCTAAGTGCAAGTAATTTTGAGTTTCTCTATGCAACAGAAGGTGTATGTGTTAAGGCTATGTGCTTCATAGAGAAGTTGGCTCAGTGCCCTGACCTATTTTGGAAAGAGGATTTGGTGCTCAGTGCATAGATCTCCTATCCCACACAAAGCTCAACTCTATGGATTAGTGCACAGGAGTCGTTGAATGTAAGAGATGGATGAATAATAAATAAGATGAAGCAGTTGGTGTACATAGACCCACACTAGGGTGAACCACCCATATATAGTGTCTTTGGTGTGCTTTTTGTTGTGTTATTATTTTTATTTATCTTCTTAGTTCTTTTGTTATTATGTACGATACATAGATATGTTATTACTTAGTGCTTTACTTGTGTGAAGGATGAATGGATGCTAGATATAACTTATAGTGCTAAGTGCTCTAGGTATATTTTCATTTGTTACTGCATCGACCTATATGTGGGTACATTCTACGATGTTAATGAGATTAATGAACTAATGCATGTTGTTCCTAAGTGTTACTAGAATATCCCGCAAAGTGTTATTATCACAGACTTGTGTCCTAGATTGGTTATAGACACCTACGTCCTTTAACCCCTCTACTTATACCTCGGGTGAGACTTCACCTGCTCCACAGGTGTTTTCGAAAGGGTCAATAGTTAGGGTTTTTTTGGTGCGTTGTTGAGCATTGAACCCTGGGTCTGCCCCTATGCCAACAAATGGTTTCGTTGCCAGGACCCAAAACTGTGATTGTTGGGAATTGAAGAAAAGAAAAGAGAAGCTTTGTGCATAGATTTGTTGTTGAAGTGCACAGTATTCTACTTGAATTGTGAAGATCTTTGCTAAGAAAGAAATATGACCTAAAGAAAAGAGGTAAGATCCTAAAAGAGGTAAGCTTTGTGCTTTGACAAGAGAAAGATAAGTGAAAATTTTTGTTTCGAAAGTATGAATTTAATTATTTTTAATAGATTTTGTCCTAGTTTGAAGGCTAGGGTGCAGTTGGAAGAAAGAGTTGATTTGATTAAATTTAATGGAAATGAATAAATATATGTTATTCCTATGCATAGAAAGAGTTTCTGGACTAATAAGTGGATGTGGGAACCTAGAATTTGTTTTTGCAGATTGCAGGTCCAACACTGTGATCCTAGTGCGCAGTACAGAAGAAGTTGGGAAGCAGTTAAGAGAAAAAGAGGATTAACTTTGTGTTATAACTATAGAATACCAGGACATATTGCTAAGGAATTCCCTAGCGCAGGTCCTATTTATTGTTTTTGTAATATTGTTGGTCATGAGGTTGAGGATTTTCCAAGGATGATTGCTAAAGTTGAAAGGATGAACGTAAGACAAGAAAACTATGAAGAAAGTCAAGAGACGATGGGCATGTTAGGAACTTATAAAGAGAAAGAATCAGGGAAATATCAGATTATGTTATTACAATTGAAAGAAATGATGGATGTTCACAAAGATGTCAGTTTACTAGAGATCCTGAAAGTAAAACAATGCATAAGTGAAAGAATAGAATACTTCGGCATAGACTGTGTCTTGGATGAGGAAACACAAGTGAATATTATGATAGAAGAAACTTGGTAAATTTTGGGAAAGCCTATTGTGGTACCTTCATTGGGAAGGATAGGCTTGTTTAAGGGTAAGATGATAACCTTATGTGGAAGAGTTACTAATGAACCTATTATTGTTCATGGAACATCGACTGAAGAGGAATTTGAGGTCATTAAGTTTGTTGGGAACAATGCCCCTTTCCCACTTTTGATACGTAAGACATGGATTGAGAAGGATCATATCAGAAGGAAAGAAGAGGAAGAAGCTACAAAAAAGAAAAAGAAAGAACTAAGGGATTTCATAGCTAGAAAAATAGATCGACTAATAGAAGAACGAGAGGATACGTTGAACCAACAGAACAAAGTAACAATGAGGGAGGGACAAAATGCAAGAGAATTAGTTATCAAGGTTGAAATAATGCAATAAGGCTTGAAGAACCTATCTATGCAAGAAATAAGTATATCCACCCAGGAAGTATTAAGAGAAGGGATATTAACTTCAGACTCTTTGAGGGCACCTTAGCAATGCGAGGCCATTGCACTAAAGGGAGATAAGAATAAGAATGGAAAGAGGATTCCAAAATTAGTTAGCGAGACTCAGATCACAAGAAAGAAGGGGAGGAAGCTCAATAAAAAGAAAGCTAAGTTGGAAAAGCTACAGGAATCTTGTAACACCCTATTTCTCCCAACTTGTAATTAATCATAAAATAGGATTACCATGCTAAGGCATGTGGATAATATAAATGTATTATTGTTAAAATTCCCATAACCAACTATTGGGGGGGTGAAGCCTTGAATTGCGAGCCATGATATCCCTAGAGGAAGGAAATCAATTAATTAATAAAGGACCAGTGGTTGAATTATCAACCACCTCGATGAATGGAATCATGGTCTAGCTGCAAGATGTCATCTCAAAGTACCATAGAGACCTGCAAACCCAAGCTTCCTTCTGACAGAAGGAACAAGATAGGTCAGAAACCTTCCATAGGAGGGAAGGTAAGATACATATAGAGACACAGTAAGAGACGTGAGGAGATAACAAGCTTGTAAGGGAGATGCATGAACCGAAAGGAAGTGAAGAGAACACAACCCGAGGGACCGAACATGAGCTTGATCCTAAGGAAGAAATTGATAAACCTTGCAGGGTCACTAAAACAGAGAGAGTCTCTATGAGATATGAAGTAAAATCCCTAGTGATATCATGGATTGGAATAGAGGTGGAAAGATTGCTAAGAATGAATGCCTCTAAGATTATGGTTGGGTGGAAAGGAACACACCCACAATCAACTAGATGGATACAACTTGTAATAGATAAGTATTCTCATACCCTATGAAATTGAGTTGTAATTATGTAATGAAATGGGATATATTGTGAACGACCCAAGGATGTGTATGTTTGTTTAATGGTTATACTGTATCTCTTTATTATTGTTTAGATTGTGTATTTAAGAAAGTATGGAATTGTTTGATTTGTACATGTAAATGCCCGAGCCCTCTGGTGGCTTAAGTTAAAATAAAAGGACTGTGAGTTCGTTGACCTTGGGCACAGTTAAAATAAGTCTCTGGGAGGATGGAGTCTGTTAAGCTAAGGAGAGGTGGTGCATATATGCATGGAATCTCTATAGAGCGGGAAAAGACTGAGAACTCCTCAAGTTCTAAACTTGATAAAGGAGCACAATGGGTGTGCAAAAGACCCTTCTAAACATTAAGTTTAGGAGAAAGAGTGCAAAAATATTAATCCTTTTAGAGCTAATAAATCTCAGGGAGAGTAGTGAGGTCAAAGTATCGAAGGGGATGGTTCCTTTGTTTAGGAAGAAGAACGGACGAAATCTGTTCGGAAGAAGCCACGGTCCATTGTGACCATTAGATATGGGAAAGAGCATGGGAGTTAACTATTGGAGTCATTCATACTTCATGATTTCGATGAATTGAAAAAGTTTTTCGTAAGGGAGGAAAAATCCTTGAAGTTCTGAAGTACTGAAGTTAACTCTGAACCTTAGATCCAAGGATGCCCGGGAAAAATATCAAGTGTCAGATCTAGGAAGTAGTTGATAGTCAAGTTACCCGAACTATCACTGACTTAAGAATGTGACAATGGATATGGATGTGAGAAATTTAACGGGAGGAGAGTCCATCCTGATCCTCATATCAACTCAATTACTCACTGTAGTTACCGAGTCAAACAATAGCTCCTCGATTTAATTGACGGTTGGGAATCATTGTGGAGTGTGAAGGTGAATTTAGCGGACCTACTAGTTCACAACCCGCAATAAACCCACATCATTGATCTCATTGGGAATGGAATATCAATGACTAGGATTATACTAGAGTCAAGCGAGCACTTCCCAGATTGCGGAGGTTGGACCCCGCAATTACTGTAACCTTTGCTCAATGAACACCTCGTTATTTGTTGGATCATGACCTCCAGACCTTGAACCATTGTGAGATGGATGCTCATAAGCCCCTTAGGAAATTCATAGAGTAATGGAGTCCTTCAGTATCATCGGTCTAAGAGAATCGAAAAGCTCAGAAGAGATAATGTTTTCAAGAGAAAAGGCGAGACCCAAGATAACCAGGCTCACAAGAGGAACAAAGGTTGAGGCCTTTGAACATCCACAAAACTCTTCCAAGTTGGAAGAAGTTAAAATATCAAGAGTAGGAGTGACAACAGTCGTCAGATCGATTGTGGGGAGAAGCCTGGACCATTAGATATACTCCTGGGGAAACAGAACAGAAGCGTTGAGAAGGAACAAATCCTAATCATCGGATTAGAGCACAAGGGGACGATATTCATTCAATATAAGGTAAAGTGCATGAGTGTTAACCTTTGTGTGCACATGAGGATTGACTAAACAAAGTCCTGAAGTGAGTTGGGACTGTTCTTCCCCAAGAGGGACAGGTGGCGCAAGATCCACAACCCTTGAGTGAGAGCTTGTGTTCAAGGAGAGTTTGTAATCGCTGAAGTAAATCCTAACCATTGGTCATCATGGGAGGTACGTGTCCATAGATCCAAGGCTCTGGGAAAAATCACTTCAAAGGTTTCAGTTGAGAGTTGAAACTCCCAAAACCCAAAGTCCGGAGTGAATCTGGATCATTAAATCCGGAGACACGTGTGGTGATAGATCATGAGCTTTAAGAGGGTGCAAAGGTTAAGAGTTGATATTTTCAAACCCCGATTTAGAGGGACATGTGGCAGGAATCTATGCACTTTGAAGGAAGGAGAAAGTTGAGGTTTGAGAACTTCGAAGACCCGAAGTAAATGTCAGTCGTCGGATCCATAGGATAGGTGGCATAAGTCTGTGGACTTCGGGTAAAGAGCTGAAGTAGGTCCCGATCGTTGATTTCCAAGAGGGGTACATGTTGATAGATCGAAATCTCA
This sequence comes from Picea engelmannii, assembly GCA_009831015.1. NCBI lineage: Eukaryota > Viridiplantae > Streptophyta > Pinopsida > Pinales > Pinaceae > Picea > Picea engelmannii. The sequence continues at coordinate 528,886 of ML788645.1, forward strand.
GGGTGAATGCACTTTGAAAGAAACAAGAGCGTAGAATTTTGAAACTTTCGAAGCCCGAAGAGATGAAGAGACGAAGGGCCAAATTGGATCTTGTCCATTGGCTGACAGGAGAAATGTGTCATTAGACCAGAGATTTTGGGAAAAAAACTTTGAGAGTTTCATTTCAGAGTTGAAACTCCCAAAGCCTAGAGAGGCAGAGACCTAAAGTGAATCTGGACCGTAGAGCCAGAAGGGCATGTGGCGCCAGATTGTGGATTATGGGTGGAAGCACTCCAGGAGAACACAAAGGAGAAGAATTTTAAAGAGTTGAGGTTATGAAGCAGAATATTGATAGCTGATCAGGAAGGGAGTTGAAGGCCATATATATCATCTTGGTTGAAAAGTGTCGAAGTCTCGAAGAGCACTAGGGTCATTGATTTTGAGAGTACATGTGGCAAACGATCTGCCACTTCAGGAGAAATCACTCCAGAAGAAATATAGCATATTGAAAAAGAACTCTTGAAGGTCGAAGAGTCAAATTTCATGTGAACCAACTGATTGAGAGGGACAGGTGTCATTAGATATTCCACTCCAGGAGATATCCACTATAGAGAAAACAAGGTTTGAGAGTTGAAAACTCCGAATGTCGAAGTCCTGAAGAAAATCACCTCTGTTGATTTAAAAAGTGGCAGATATGAGCCATCAGTTCAAGATTACCATTAAGATCATGAGATTAAAGGTCTCGTCACATTGTAGGGATCGAATGTGCATGAACTTTAAAATGTTGAGGGTGGGCCGCAATCCAAACCACAGTTTTGGAGAAAGTACACCTGGAGGCCCAGGATGAATTGCGGGGAGAAAAGTAGTTTGGTTTCAAACCACCCTTGGTCATGCACGCAATCACATGGTTACATGAGGTTATCACCCAAGGTCATATAAATAATGGGGCTTATCAGAAAAGGAGTTTGCACCCAGACTCTGAGATTTCGTAGGCACGAAGAGGAGGGTCGCGGGTACCTTTAGACCCACAATAGGAAATCAAAAGGGTCTATGTATAATTATAAAATGAGACCATCAAGGTATCAGAGAGTCGTTTGGCTCTAGAATTAGAGATCCTTGACTCAGAGGTTAGAATGGTTCCTTGAATTTCAAAGTTAGAAACCATGGATGGAGAATCTGTCCATTAAGAAAAGAGAAAATTTGTATGCCTCGTCATGGGTGTGTTACAAATTTGTATCAGAGCATGGTTACAACACTTGTATTTCTTGGGCTCATGTACGAGTCATGTAAGGAGGTATTTTTATCTACATTTACTCCTTGAGGAGAAGGACTACATATTGAACCTGTGATTTTGGGAATTCTTGTTGAATTTTAGCAGAAGAATTTCTTTAGCCCTTTGTCAAAGTGATAACTACTCTTACTGGAGTAGGGATATGCTAATTAGCATTTGTAATAAGACTTGAATGTGGATATCTGAAGGTGGTAGGGTTATGTCAAGAGAATCTGAAGCCCAAAGGATGGATGACCTGGTGTTCGTAACACTACTTCTAGGCATGGGCAGTTGGAACTTTAGGCATTGATGATGGTGGATTATATAATGGTTAATACCTTTGTGGGCTTAAAGGAATTTGATAGGATCAGGTAGGATCTCTGACAGTTATAGTTACTGCTTTATATTAAAATCGGAGTATATAACTCATAACCAAAGAAAGGTGAGATGGGTAAAACCCTATGGACATTGAGGCAAGAAGGTTTTCTTTCTAGACGTTGTCTCATAAAGAGGAAAGTGACCTAGGTTGGTTATTTCCTTAAGATAAGGAAACATCAATATGAGATATGTTTGTGAGATTTGTCTTATAAGTGACAGAAATATCAAACTAAAGGACACTAATGATGAAATTAAAATATCAAGTGAATACATTAGGTAAAAAGGTGAAATAGACACACCTACATATACACGAATATGTAGACATGATCATAAGTGTTACACATCAAAATTACTCATTTCAATGATGACCTATTTTCATCATTACAAGTGTTGCAAGTGTCACATTTTGGCTACAAGTGTCTCAAGTGTCACAGACATCATACAGTCATCTTTCCCATTTCGCATCTCAAATGACATCACAAGGAACACTTGAAGACACCCTCAAAGACTGGTTAAAGAAGAATAAATCATTTGATGAAGAGTACAAACATTTTTCCATGAAAAAAACCACTTAAAAATGAATTTTGAAGTCCAACGTTCCCCTACCCACAGTCAGGGAGCGCCAATGCTACTTGACCTCCTTTGGGGGAGTGTTACAACACTATGTGCCCCATTCTGGGGGAGTGTTGGGTTGTTTGAGGAAATCTTGGACTGTTGAGGAAAATCAGGGAAAAATCCCCCTCATCTCTAGATTTGGTTGGATTTGAATCTGAGGTCAAGGCTAAATCTTAGAGAGGATCCACAACTGATGGAGAAATATCCTCAACCTATCCCAATAATCTCTAAGGTAGTTAGGCCTTTTTAAGATTATATAAGGAGGCCTTCTCATGGTGAAGGGGAGATGGAGAATTGAAGAAATACCTAAATTATGATCTCATAAGGAAGGGAGACATTGAAGGCATCAAACTTATGATATCATAAGGGAGATAATTAGTGAATCATAGTCATTTTGTTTGTGGATCATTTGAGAAAGGGGTTGGACAAGGAGAGCTTGGAGAGGTTGTTGCAGCTTCATCAAAGGTCTGTAAGTATTGCTATCGAGTTCTCATTAATACATGTGCTTGGCCTATTTCTTTCAAGATTATGTATACCTACATGAAATTTTCTTTAATGGATAGATCTAGTTTCAAACTAATCGTATCATAATAAGAAGCATGCTTTGTCTTTGATTGGATTGCAGGACTTGTTGAAGAGCTTGGGGATCATAGCTCAACTTGTACTGGGCAAGGACAAACATCATAAAAAGGTACATATTCTTCCTCTTCTCTATAGATTAGCTTAGCTAGGTTTAAAAGGATGTCAGTGACCAAAGTTAGCACTTTTTTGTCTTGATCTTAGAGATTTAGGGTTCAAGAGGGAATGCACCCGTCCACAGGGGGATTTTCCTGTATAAGAAATTGGTGAATCCACTGGGGAGTGAAGATTTCAGTTTTGGTTCCCTTCCTTGGTATGGTTTTTGGCCTTTCCTCACCTTTAGATCTTATTCATGTTGTGTTTATAATTCTTAGATGTGTTGTTGGATCTTGGATTCATTCCATACACACTCAATTTCTAGTTTTTCTTGAGTTTTTTTTATTTCTAGGCAAGTTTTTTGAGTTCTAAGAGGCTAGAGCTCCCATGCCTCTATAAACAAAGCACTGACACTCCCTTGTAGGCTTCTAAAGAGCGTTGCAATGCTCTAGTACCCTTGACACCAGAGCATTGGTATTTTTATGCTAAAAAATGTTTTGGGAGTTGATCTTCGAGTCTAGTTTTTGATTTTTCATTTGCTCAGGGTTATTACCATCTCAGCGTGTCCTTGTTTAGCCTCCAACTATTTGATTTATAAGGATTGATGATGTTTTGTTTGTATTTTTGACATCTATTTTCCTTGCTTTGAGTCACTCTTCTTCCCTGAGATTTGGAGTCGATATATTGTTTTCTTCTCATTTATTTGACTGAATGAAAGCTATTGTAAGGAAATTCAAATATCTATTCACTATTTCATTTTGATCTTTGAGGTCTCTTATCCAATCATTTCCTCTTGTTTGAATTTGGTTTTCTTTTTGTTTCTTGTTTGATCACAATGAGGGTGTGTTTTTTGTTTATGTCGAGTTTGCTTCCGATTGCTTAAATCTCACAGATATTGAAGTCTGATTAACATAGGAAGATTCACATCAAACTGATTATTAGTCACATATTAACAAAAGGATATTTTTTTTATGTTTGGTTTTTGGATATTGGAACCAATTTCTGAACATTTTAGCATTGTATTGGATTCTTGATTGAGAACAATTGAATGAGGTCATTGCATCTTAGTGTTTGATAGTGAAAGGAAGATCCATTCTCTTTACCTTAAGTAGACATTCATTGAAAGAAAAGACTGCTTATCATTTCTTATGAAAGTTTTGGGAATTGAGTCATAATATCATCAGTTTTCACTCTCATACACCTCTGAGTAAACAACAGCCTTAAAATCAAGTGCTAAACTAAAATTTATCAGACATTTTCACATTTTCTGTTAGAAAACCTACATTAGCTTAAGGTGTAGGGATTTGGAATAGGTTGAAAGGATAACTTTCCAAAGCTGTCAAACAAACTTAGCATCTTGCGATAGGGAGAGAAAATCCAATTTTCGTATAAGTTTACTAGGATCCCCCTCTCACACAGGGGTTATGCACGAGGTCGCATTTGGGAGAGTTACAAAGATTATCCCTTCATGGTTCAATTTTTCATAGTAGTCAGATCATATATTGGGGGTTCTTGTTGAGGCTCAACTATCTTCATTTGGTCTTGGTGCTTCGTGAATTTTGAATCTGTTCGGGGTCCTCTGGAGTTCTACTGATCCACTTGTCCTTAGTTCTCTTGAAGGATTTTGGACTTGTTATCCTGCCCATACGTTCAAACTTGACTGTTGAATGTACCCTCCCAGGGGATGATTGCAAGTTGGTGACCTTGGTAGCCATAATCTTGAGGGTCTTACACAAGGTGATGGTGAAGGGAAGTCTCACTGTACTGGGAACAAATGTTGGTTAAAATCACTCGGGCTCCTTGGAGGGTAAATCCACAATTACTGCATGGAAGATTGCACCAATGCATAAGTCCGTTAAGTAGGTCACCAATGTAACTGATACACCCACTCTATCCTCTCTCCTTCCTATATTGATCTCGCAATGTTGGATTTCATCACCAACTAGTGGTTGTATCATGGGAATTTTTGTTTGATTGTTTTCTTCTTAGATTCATAGCGTGTGTTGTTTTTTTTACTTAGTGGACCTTAGGTCGAGTCAGTGTTAATGGCATCAACTCCTGGGAGTACCAATGGAGGAACCCCTTGTCCCGAGGAACCTTACACCTTTCCTTCCTTTGGAAACATTGGTCCTCCGTACATTGCCACACTGAGTCTTCCAGGACTCACCATTGGATTACCAGTTTGGTTGTTCCCCACTCCGGTGATCTCGAATCTTCCCAGTGCTTCAACTTCACCTGATGCTTCAAATGTAAGTACACCACCCACACATCAACCTCATGTTCAATTTTCTCCTTCTTCACCCATTGAATCTCCTTCCCTTTCTCCTTATTCACCTAGTGAAACCTCTAAAGAATGTAGCTAGGTTGATTAGAAGAAGAAGAAATGGAAAGAGAATAAGAAGAAGAACCCGAAAAGGACCAAGCCTCCAACCATATCAAATGTTGGATCCAAACCAACTATTGTTCATTGTACTAGGAGTGTTGATGAGGTTGACAAGACTCCAACGAAGAATATGAAACCCAAATTCCCTTGCAGTCTTTGTAAGGGAGACCACTTTATGAGGGATTTCCCTGGTCTTCCCAAGGCTTTAGAAATGTGTTCCTCCACATCATCGACCCCTGCTGGATATGTTGGTGATGCCCCATCAACTAGTGACGTTAAGGTTGGTAAGAAGAAGAAAACTGTCAAATTTCCTTCTATGTTATGCAAAGGTGATCATTATTCTCACCTTTGTCCTCGTATGGACGAGGCTTCTTCTCTTTTGGAAAAGATTCAACTTCCAACTGGTTATTGTAATATTTCCCCCAAACCTTCGTTATTTGATGGAATGGTCAATCTGGTTCCATCCCCAGTTAGTGAGGTTGATCATGTGGTCAATCTAGTTTCATCCTCGATTGAACCACTAAACAAAGTAATTGATCCAATTCCGTCATCGATCAGCCCCACTTTTCATCTAAAAAGTGAAACCCAAGTGATTGATCCAGTCCCATCATTGGCCAGTCCCACCCTTCATCTGAAGAGTGTGTTGTTGGGAAATAATACCCTACAGACTAGCAAGCTAGGGTTAGACTTGCATACAGATCATGACCTTAAAGAAATCACTTTTAACCTATCACCCCAAAAATCAAACCCCCTTTTCACACACAAGCATGGAAAGGACCTACTAACCTTTTTACTGATGTTTGGTGTAGATCCTCCATTGCGCTTTGTCAGCTTGCTTGCGCTGCTCCTTCCAAAGACAATCCTACAATCAAAGCAAAACACTACACATGCATGCTATTTTTCTACTTGAGGGTTAGAAATTAAGCATAAATCAAATAAAACACATATAACTCATGCATTGGGATGGGAACAATATTCTTTATTATTTTCAAGATGAATCAACTTACAATCAATGTTGAGACCGACCACCGTTCCTTGATCCTGATCCTGGGCTCCTCCTCTTCTTTGTCCTCCAACTGCTTTGCTTTAATTCTCCTTAAGCTTGAGGAAAGGCTAAAGGGTTGGGACAAATGGATTCGGCAATTGGGCAGAGTTTCTTCGCTATATTTTTCCTTTTCCAAATAGTACCCCTACCCCTTCTTTTATAGGCTAGAAGGAGCTAGGGTTTTGGACGAACTCTCGGCCATGCATGGCTGGGAGTTTTAGTTAACTGACCCATAGCTTTTTGTCCCGTTAGAAACTTTCCTGTTTTTGTGCTTTGTTAGGTAAACGCGGGCTGTAGTAGGCCTGCCAGCGTTCCAAGGCGTGCAGTAGTAGGCCTGCCAGTATTCCAATGCATGCAGTAGTGAGTTAGGGCGCATTTGACTTAACTCCAAAGGATTTTCAAAGAGGTTTCTCAGCAAATGTTTTGGCAATGAAGGGATATGAGTTGGCCTGATGCCAAGTAAGCATGTGTGGTGCAATTTAGGGTTATAACAGATGCTCCCTAATGTGTGAGGTCATAAGAGCATCTGATGGCCAAAATCATTACCAATCTTTTACCAATCTGTACTGATATGCTGAATGAGGGAGCCCAAGGATCAGGAATCAGGAGGTGCCATCTGCAAAATAACAAATGTCTCACCGAGGCAAGCATACCCATGCTCGGGATAAAATAGAAGCATGGATACCAATCACATACACTGTAGATCCATGTCAAATAACTATAAAGAGTAGCCGCGAATAATACACAACAAAGCTACATCTCGAAACCAGAAAGATATACATGTAAAGTATCCATCTCTCAAAAGCTGATTCGGCCTGATGGTTGTACTTCAGAGCTCGAGCAGCAACTTCAAAATCTTCTAAACTCGGGTAGGAGTGTAATATGAGTGTATGACTGCACTACCCAGAGGTCTTCGACGGCTCGTCGGTTATGGACTTTGACAATTTTGATGATCGGACTAAAGGCTTCAGTGATTTCGAATAAAGACTTGATTGGACGTTCAGGATGGCCGGGTATGCAGACAAGAGACATATTGCAGAGGGGTCGACTCAGGCTTAGAGAAAAACTTCCCTTGGACAATAGCACGACAAGTGATAAGTCTCAGGCAACATATCTGTTAATCATAAGTCTACGAAGCAGGAGGCAACGCAAACTCTCCATATGTTTGGAAGAGTAACCAAACGGTGGAGGACACAACTCTATATAGAGAGCAAAGCTTCCTAAGGTCATACTACATCCCATAGTCTGATGATCAAATGGACATATGTGCTTTATCCAAGGGCGACTCATTATGTTGCCAATAAAGAAAATACTTTTCCCATCCTCTTTTTGGGGTATATTTGATTTTTTTTGTTCTTTTTTGATGTTTTTGAAAAATAATAAAGGAATATTACATTACAATGGAGGAACGAGTACTGCAAACATACAATCTCGAGGCACAAGGACAAGACTGATGTTCTAGGAAATGAGACTCGGGAAAAATCCTCCAGTGGCCAAAGGTGTTAAGACGCAGAAGCAAACTGTTACAAGGCTGATGGGTAAGGTATGCAAATGTGGTTGATAAAAAACACAATGGTAACGTCCTTCGATGTAAGTTTAACGATCCCAGAGAAGGGAAGATCGGTGATTTTTCATATTTAGAGAGTCTGAAAAAGCATAAAAGGAAACTCCATTGGGGTACCTTTTTCGTCACTAGTCTATTCGGTTCGAAAAAGGGATAAACTAGCACCGATTAGATGTCAATTCAAAACCATTTTAATGAGTGTGAAAAGGACAAGATCACTCGGCTATTTTTTCACTTTTAAGGAGTCTGAAAAAAATCTTAACTATGGACTCTGTCAGGAATGTTCTTCTGGACCATTTTAACGAGTGTGAAAGAATAAGGTTCCTCGATGATCTTTTCAATTTTAGGGAGTCTGAAAAGAGCTTAACTATGGACTCCAGAGGGGTTTCTTTTTCGTAAATTTAGTCCCTTAGGCCCGAAAAAAGAATAAAATATTACCTGAGGATACTCTTCTAAAGAATTGGAATTCAATAGAGTATTCCTTTGTTTGTACAGTTTACCATCCGGACCGAAAAAGGGGTAAACTACCGCCGGACAGACGTGACTTCAAATTTCAATTTAACAAGCATGAAAGGTCACAAGATCGCTCGGAAATCTTTTCATTTTTAGAGGGTCTGAAAAGGGCTTAAAAGGAGACCCGTTTAAGGAACATTCTTCTGGACCAATTTAACGAGTGTGAAGAAACAAGGTCACTCGACAATATTTTCATCTTTAAGGAGTCTGAAAAGGGCTTAAAGAAGACTCCACAATGGTTACTTTTCTCAGTTAATCCGAACGAGATCGAAAAGCATAAATGCAGTCTCGCTGAATGTTGCTTTCGGATCTCAAAGTGAGATTGAAAAAAAACAAAGTTAGCTCATGATAGACTCTTTGTGGGTCAATGCCTGCCATCTCCTCGCGGGAGTTGTATGCTCTGACAAAAACATTATCTATGATGCCAGGGGTTTTGGAGATATTGATAGGTATATTTTTAGCGATAGTCGCCATATTTCCCTCGGCATAAATTTCTTGTGTAGCTAAGAGGTTAATAGGACACGGCTGATCTCCCGTCATGGTGATAGTGAATTCTCCTACCTCGATTCGGTGTAACTCTGGGAGGAAATATGATCTGTGATGAAGATCTTCCCAAGGTTTGTCCAGACTAGTCATTGCTTCAATTACAGCTTCGTCAGAAGGCAAGACTAAGTCTAACGAATTGGTGTTGGCGAGAGAACCCTTAGCCCAGATAGGCTCTAGAAGTGGATCCAAATCTTGTGCAGGAATCGGATTAGGGTTAGCTGAAGCTTGCTGGACTAAAGAGTACGCTACTTCAGTGGCCGACAAGGGCATGGACATGCCGGAGTGCCCTGTCTCATCCATCGTGGCTGATGGGGAAGGAAGAATCCATGGATCCTGAAAGTAGGTCGTGCGGAACGACGAAACATGAAAAATCTCAGCCTTGTGGTGATTCGATATAAACTTGAAATCATCATGAGGAGGTGCATAATCGAAAGTACCCATCAAAGATGGGCACAAACCAAATCCTACGTTAACGACACCAACTTGAGGATCATCAATCATGGGAACCGTGGATGCCCCCAAAGCTGGTTCAGGCCTAGAGAAGGACAATTGATCGATGGTCACTATCCAGCCTTCATGTGGAAACAACAAGACTTTGAAAATGGTAGCGACCACAACTTGCATAGCATAAGTCCAACTTCGACCTAACAAGAGGTTATAGTCGAGGGGAGCATCGACTACCTCTACTTCAATGCACACGGTCTTCCCTCCTAATTGCACAGGGAAAGAAGAAACGATGCCATGTGGTCGGAAAGAATGATCGTCGAACGCAGTGAGGAGAGTAGGTGATGGAGACAAAGCGGGCTGGCCAATGGCCTTCCAACATGATAACAACATAACGCACGTCGAGGTGCCCTCGTCGACCACCGTGCAAAATATATTGTGTGTAAAAGTTTTCATGGGATGAGCCACTACTATCTAAAACGCTATGTGGTAAGGCAGACGAGGTTTTAAGTCGGTTGTATCTAGCACAATGGTACCTAGGTTACAAGTCTCAGTAGAGCCTAAAGAAGTTAACAAGGCTTTCCTCTGAGCAGGGAAACTTTGGAGGACCTCCAAAGCGGACATAACACAAGGGGTTTGTGATAAATCTTCCACCACAGAGTAATTCTGGGCGGCCCTTGCGTTTGGGTTATGAGAAGCTTTCTTAAATGCACCCTTTGGAATGCGTGTCATCGTTTCTCCCAACGTCTTCTCAATCTGTAGAGGAAGGGATGGGATTTCGGCTTCTTTTCCCTTCTCAGAGGTGCTTGGTTTACTATAGTCATGCGCTCTAGTCTTTATTAAAGCATCACCCCTAACCATATATACGTTCGCGGATGAGGAATTGTTTGGAGGAGGGCAGGTTTCCTGACTGCCCCCTTTGGCACTTGTAGAGGCTTGAGTTAGATTCTGCCCATGATGAAAGGGATTAGTCAACACGGCTTGCTGTTGCTGTGTGACAAACTATTGGGCCTCTGCAAGTCGAGGACAAAGATGGGTTGGGTGGTCTTTCGCACACAAGTTGCACGGATACCTCGCCTTCCATTTTTCCGTGGTGCCCTCACCAGCATTATCAATGGGTTTTTTCTCCCCCTTACCCTTCTTTTGTTGTTTTTACTTCCCTTCAGGATGCTGGTTGGCCTTTGGGTTAGTCGTCTTCATGGAGTGTACTTCTGACGTTTGGGTAGGAGGAGGAGCCAAAGCAGTAGTCTGGCTGGCCGCTGAGTGTTGTATAGATAACTGTTGCAATTGTTTTGTCAATTGCTCAACGGGCTTGGTTTGGGATGAACCAACAATACCATCGGCATGTGGTCTGGCTCTCTGTCTAGTTTTATCTAGTATTGATCGTCTTGCATCTGACAGGATGCTTTATAATAAACCAGACTAAGAATAGATAAGCTCAAACTACTGAGCCTTCATGATGGCATCTTCCTCGGAGAAAACCCCAGAAGTTGCAATGTCTTTGGATAATTGTGGGACTAAAGACTTAAGGAACCACTCTAGTAGGAATGTTGGTGGGACTAGTACTTTGATTAGACTCTTTTGGCGTCTCCACTCCCGGATATGATCAGAGATATGGTCTGCTGTCGTCTGTTCAAAATTGGCTAGCAACTCTGTGCCGGTGTCGTATCTCACAGGTAACTGGAAATGGTTAAGGAAGGCCATCGCCAGTTTTCCAAAAGAAGAGTATCGTGAGTGATCAAGCTCTATGTACCATTTCGTGGCACTCTCGATAAGAGTGCGTTGAAACAATTGCAACTGGATAGAGTCATATTTCAATGAGTTACATGAACACCAAATATGGAAAGTAGTCACATGATCACCTGGATATTCGTTAGGCTTGGCCTCGAACTTTGGAATGTCCGAAGGAAACTTCGTTGGCATAGGAGGCCAATGCGGATCGTGACAGATAGGATCATTTAACAACCTTTTCAAATATGAAAAGTGTAACATCGCCAGGAATGGTAGTTTGTGTTGCTACTAATAGCCTGGGAAAAAGGGTCCTAGAGTTTGACTGGCACCAGGCTGCCAGGAAAAGTTTGGCTGCTGGCCCGGATTCTGGTAGAAACCATGGCCCTGACCAGCGTAAGGATTTTTCATCTGTGGAGACATCATTGGATGATTCCCCATGAAGGACATAGGATGTTGGGCATTCATCGTGTTTGATAGACTTTGGGAAGGATTACCCCATGCTGGTCCTGATGGGAGAGGTGTAGAAGTCTGTCCGGGATTCCATTGACTGTGGAAATAATTACCCCAGAACAACATTCCAGAGGAAGGAATGGATCCTTGTCCTGAGTTCGAAGGTCCTGGTATATGTGCCCCCGACACAGGAATAGTACCCTGCATCGGAGTAGACTGTCCAAAAATGGGAGTAGACCACAATGAGCAGGGTATCAAGCCCAAAACCTGTCGAGGGTATCGAGAGAAAATGGTCTGGAAGACAACTGAGGACCTCGAACGGATTCGAGACCCATGAAGCCCCATGGCAAATGCAAACGAAGGAATCCCTCAACAAATCCTCGATATGTGTTCTCCACTATGCTTGGTCCGGCTTTGGAGGGGTTATCTCTGCTACCTTTCCTCATGCGACCTCGTGTTTATCCCCTGTGTTAGAGGGGGGTCCTGGATAACTTCCACTTAACTGGACTTCTACACTCCCTATCACAGACTCCAATGTTTGGTTTTGAGTGGCCTTGGAGAATTTACTCTCCAACCTATTCCAAGGCCCTAGTCTTGAGCTAGTGTATGAACCCTACAAACAAAAGAGTCTAATAGATTTTAAATTAGCATTGCTTTTATGGGTTTTTTTATGTCACAAGGTATGAAGGTGAAACTGATGGTGTGTAAAGACTCAAAGAAAAATGAATAAGAAATGCTTGGAAACAAAAACTTTTACAAAAAATGCAAAAACCAACAACTTTTCACCAAGAAAGATTTCTTTTTCTTTTCAATTTTTCGAATATTTCATGCAGCAAACATAAAGGAATTTCTCTCAATCTGCGAGCTACTTATGCTCTAAATGCACTGCCAAAACTTATGAACAAAAAGACTTCTTCCTAGCTATTGATGCAGCAATACAAACTTCAAACAAAGAAGCAAATGAAGAAGAGATAAATTTTTTATTTATTTAAGTGCTAAATGAAGCAACAAAGGGAAAATGCCGACAAGCACAAAACCAAGAAAACAAAATAAATTCTGGCTTAAAGCGCAGATCACAAAGAACCAGAGCAAAGACACATAATGACAATCAAGAAATCACCGACTCTTACACTTGTCTAAAAACCATAAAACAAAATCTTTCTTTTTATCTTTTCTATCAACAATCAACTAAGAAAAAATAGGCTAAGGATAAGAGGCCCTAACCTACTGACTATGCAACCCTAGACTCAAACCCCTGAGAGGAACACTTCTCACCACAGGAGGGGATGACTGCCCCACCTTGATTGAAAAGCATCCACTCAAGCCCGCTACTGTCACTGAAACAGCACGTGTGCAAACACGTGCTGAGCTATAACAGAGCGCGGGTACCCGCGGGCTGCACTTGCACAGGCCACGTGTATGTATAAACAGCAAGACAAAACTAAACACAGGAAGCCCAGACCTGGAAGAGGCCTCTGGTATTGACAACCAGGGTCTCTTGAAGGCTTGGATGCTTCTTCTTTAATCAGAAAAGAAAAATAATTGCAAATAATAAAAAAACGCAATAAAGAAAACTGAGACAAGACTGTGAACCAGCAAGACTCAGACAGGATCCAGAAAGCCCCCTAAGAATGTATAATTCTGACAGGGAAGAGGGGACTGCCTCTTAATCTCTCTGACTCCTACACGCTACTGAAACCTCTACATTGAGCGTTCAAACGTGGGCTATAAGAGGTTAGGGCACGGGTTACACGCGTGCAGGCCTTCTGCAAGCCGCGTGTACCTCTATGTGTCCCGATAATTACCGTCAAGCAACAGTCAAGGAAAAACTGGTATAAAGAACCAAGTTCCCTACTAGCTCTGACCTAACAGAAAACATACATGCAAAGAAATAGAAAATCCAATCCTTTAAACTACCCAAAAAACCTCAACTAAATCCGGAACACCCTAAAGAGTAAATCCCCAGTGGAGTGGCCAATTCTGTTGTTGGGAAATAATACCCTACGGACTAGCAAGCTAGGGTTAGACTTGCATGCAGATCATGACCTTAAAGAAATCACTTTTAACCTATCACCCCAAAACTCAAACCCCTTTTTCACACACAAGCGTGGAAAGGACCTACTAACCTTTTTACTGATGTTCTGTGTAGATCCTCTGTTGCACTTTGTCCGCTTGCTTGCGCTTCTCCTTCCAAAGACAATCCTGCAATCAAGACAAAACACTACGCATGCGTGCTATTTTTCTACTTAAGGGTTATAAATTAAGCATAAATCGAATAAAACACATATAACTCATGCATTGGGATGAGAAAAGTATTCTTTATTATTTTCAAGATGAATCAACTTACAATCAATGTTGAGACCGGCCACCGTTCCTTGATCCTGATCCTGGGCTCCTCCTCTTCTTTGTCCTCCAATTGCTTTGCTTTAATTCTCCTTAAGCTTGAGGAAAGGCTAAAGGGTTGGGACAAATGGATTCGGCAATTGGGCAGAGTTTCTTCGCTATATTTTTCCTTTTCCAAATAGTACCCCTACCCCTTCTTTTATAGGCTAGAAGGAGCTAGGGTTTTGGACGAAATCTCGGCCATGCATGGTTGGGAGTTTCAGTTAACTGACCCATATCTTTTTGTCCCGTCAACAACTTTCCTGTTTTTGTGCTTTGTTAGGTAAACGCGGGCTATAGTAGGCCTGCCAGCGTTCCAACGCGTGCAGTAGTAGGCCTGCCAGCGTTCCAATGCATGCAGTAGTAGGCCTGCCAGCGTTCCAATGCATGCAGTAGTGAGTTAGGGCGCGTTTGACTTAACTCCAAAGGATTTTCAAAGAGGTTTCTCAGCAAATGTTTTGGCAATGAAGGGATATGAGTTGGCCTGATGCCAGGTAAGCATGTGTGGTGCAATTTAGGGTTATAATAGAGTGTGAATGTTGATCAGGTGGTCAATCTAGTTTCATCCTTGGTTGAACCACTAACCAAAGTAGTTGATCCAGTTCCGTCATCGATCAGCCCCACTTTTCATATGAAAAGTGAAACCTAAGTGATTGATCTAGTCACATCATTGGTCAGTCCCACCCTTCATTTGAAGAGTGCCAACATGTTCAATCCCACTCCTCCTCTGATGAGTGACAAAGTGGTTTCTCGAATCCCTTCATTGGTGAGTCTGGTTGATCATGTCTTCAATATGGTTAGATCCTTAGTTGAACCAGTTGACAAAGTGGTTGATCTGATCCCATCTTCAGTCGATCACACTATCTTGTTAAAAAGTGAAACCCAAGCGAGCGATTGTTTCCATCCATTGACCCCATTCTCCCCTTGGAGGATAAAACCCAAGTGGTTGATATGATCCCATCATTGGTCGATCCTACTCTCCCTCTAGAGAGTAAACCTGATTATGCCCATGTTTTTCTCATTGATACAAAATATACCATGCTGGGGGGAATTTCTCCTCCCGCAAAACCCCCTCCAAGTAATGAGGCCATACTTTTTGATTGGGGTGTGCTAAATGGACCGCGTCTTCCCTCTCACATTCCTTTCAAGATTACAGTACAGGTTTTTGGTCGGGACATTCTTCATGCATTGATAGATGAAGGTTCTTCTGTTAGTATTTTGTCCTCTATTGCTTGGCAAGATTTGGGTTATACTTAGCTTGTACTGGTTACCCAGACTCTGTTCACTTTTAACAGAAGAACCAGTTAGCCTTTAGGGATCCTTCCCTAGTTTTCCATAATTTTGGGAGGGAAAATTATCTTTATTGATGTTATGGTAGACCAAGACCCCTTGGATTTCGATTTACTCCTTGGGCGATATTATATCTATGCCATGAAATTTATTGTGTCCACTCTTTTTCGTGTGATATATTTCCCGCACGATGGAAGAATTGTGGCTATTGATAAAATTTCATGCATTGGTCCTGACTTGATTACCAACCCAATGACCTCCCTAAACGGGTCTTCTATGCAGTCAATATCACCCCTTCCACAGGTCAATTATGTGGCGTTGTCTCCCATGACTTCAACTTTCGATGACTTAGATATGGTAGTTGATATGATGATATCTTTGGTAGGGATATTGGAGTATGATCTCCTTACCCCTGACGTGACCCTCAACATGTGTTCCTTCCAGAGCATTGTTCTTCCATCCAGTGAAGATCTCTTGGAATCCATGACTAAGTTTTGTCCCTTGACATGGTTTCCTTCCAAATAATTATCCTCTTGGAAACCATGATCAAGAAGAGGTCATGAGCATAGTTTCTCTTCTCTGTGGAAATCTCGTTAAAACCTGAAACAGAGGAAACAAACATAGTTTCTCTTCTTTGTGGCAATATCGTTAAAAAATGAAATAGAGGCTATGAGCATAGTTTTCCTCTCTGTAACAAGCTCGTTAAAAAATGAAACAAAAATATGGGGATTGAACCCAGAGCCTTGAGCATAGTTATTTTCCCATGTCAAGCTCATTAAAAAATGAAACAATCACCTCTCATACCATGTCGAGTCTTTCGTTAGGTCTCATTTTTGAACCTTCATTTCATACACTTGTATCCTTTTTCTCCATCTAGTACAGAAATTGGCGACAACCTCAAATTCAATGAATGATTTGAAGCTTGGGGGGAATGTCTCTAGCCTTTGATTATATTTCTGGAGTCATGCCACTATCTTTTCAAGCTAGGGGTAGAGTACCAACCATCCATGGGTATCCCAACCTTTGGAAATTACGTTGGGAATTTACAAGCATAGTTTAATTTTGTTTCAATCTTGTTTCAAAATGAAACCAATACTGAGCTTAGTGTTTGTTCTTTCTCGTGCTCGTAAAAAAACATGATAACGCAACCAAGTAAAATTTTATATATTTTTCGGACTCGCATGGATACATGAAAAAGGAACCCCCTAGAGTCGTCTTTAAGCTCTTTTCAAACTCTCTAAACATGAAAATATTGTCGAGTGATCTTGCTTCCTTTCCCACTCGTTAAAAGGTTTGAAAGGGCGTCTTTTGAGTGATAATTTATCTCTTTTTCGGCCTCGTGAGACTAAAATTACGAAAAAGGACAACATTGGATTCATCTTTAAGTTCTTTTCAGACTCTCTAAACATGAAAAACCACCGAGTTTTCCTTCTCTGGACTTGCTAAACTATACATTGAAGGGCCCATACAGGACCGAACCCTTACTTCTTCTAGTTCATTAAACAAAGGAAGAGGGACTTACCGAAGGTGAGTTATATCGATCATGTGTTATCCTCCTCAAGCTTGTTAAAATAAAAAGAGGTACTCGTCTATCTGGATGGGGGAAAAAATTGAAGGAAGCAAGCCAAGCAGTTTTTTAAAACATCATCAATCACTCTTACAGTCTCCCTTAAACATGACACTTTGTCTACATACATTTTAATCCGCTGAACTTGTGCACTGAACCAATCCTTTTAGTTTCTTTACTCCTTTGGGTCACCTGAAGAAATTCAAAGTACCAACTACATCATCATTTTTTGGTCCATGTCATGTTTCTGTTGTTGTTCCTCAATGTTCAAGGGAAGTATCTTCCTCGAGAGTCAGCCATCACAAATATCTTGTTTCAATACCCATGTCAATCCATGTTCATTTGATCTACCAATTCACATCTCTGTGTCATTTTTGTGTCGTTGATGGGGGATACATCAAGGCCCTCTTGCGATGAGTCTGTTCCTATCGACTTCAACACATTATCCAGGAACTAGACTTAGAAACTAGTTAGTACCTTGGGATATGCATGCCTCAATGGTAGGCCTCCTCACTTCCGAAAATGGGTTTACATCATTGACTTCTGATCGGATGATTCTACATATGTTCGAACTCATATCATCTATTCACATTCATTGGAATGTACTAGGGTACCTTGGGAATCATTGACATCAATGGTGATTTCTCTCGCACTTGTTAATGGTTTACCTCATTGACCGATAATCAAGTGGTTTCTGCCATGTTCGACATCAGGACATCTATTCACATCATAAGATTCGTACTACATCAGGATCAGTAAGAAGACTCTGGATTGAGTAATTACTCTGATATGTACTTTACCCAGGTTGCGACGAAGTTTCTCTTGAATATTGACTCATACACTATTACATAGATCCACTTTGTATTGGTATGTGGCTATGTCTTGTCATTTCATAGATCCATTGTGTATTTTTCATGGCCACGATCAGTTCATGCCATGGAAGTATAGATCCACATTATATCTTTGGTGGCTATACTCTTTGTTAATATAATTATGGATCCGCAGTGTATCTTATGGCGGCCATACCTTGCAAGTCTTTATCACCCAAGCATAGGTATGCCTTCCTTGGGTTTGAAACATGTCATAATATTTGTTTGATGATTGTATGTAGCTTCTACTAGGTTCTCCTTGTCCATACCCTTGCTCAAAAAAGTCTACAAAGTACTTCCGCCATCATTTTTCATCTTATAACTTCGCACTTTGGGGGGAAATCTATTACACATCAAAATTACTCATTTCAATGATGACCTATTGTCGTCATTACAAGTGTCGCAAGTGTCTCATTTTGGTCACAAGTGTCACAAACATCATACAATCATCTTTCCCATGTTGTGTCTTGAACGACATCACAAGGAACACTTGAAGACACCCTCAGAGAATGGTTAAAGAAGAAGAAATCATTTGATGAAGAGTACAAATCTTTTGCCATGAAAAAACCACTTAAAAATGAATTTTGAAGGCCAACGCTCCCCTACCCACTGTCAAGGAGTCCCAACACTCCTTGACCTTCTTTGGTGGAGCGTTCCAGCACTCTGTGCACCCTTCTAGGGGAGCACTAGGATTTTTTGAGGAAATCTTGGGCTTTTGAGGAAAATCAGGGAGAATGCCCTCTCATATCTGGAGTTGATTGGATTTGAATTTGAGGTCAAGGATAGATCTAAGGGAGGATCCACAACTGATGGAGAAATATCCTCAACCTATCCCAAGAATATATAAGGTGGTTAGGCATTTTTAAGCTTATATAAGGAGGCCTTCTCATGGTGAAGGAGAGATGGATAATTGGAGAAATACCTAACTTATGATCTCATAAGGAAGGGAGACATTGAAGGAATCAAACTTATGATATCATAAGGGAAATAATCAGTGAAGCATAGTCATTTTGTTTGTGGATCATTTGAGCAAGGGGTTGGACAAGGAGAGCTTGGAGAGGCTGTTGCAGCTTCATCAAAGGTATGTAAGTATTTCTATCGAGTTCTCATTAATACATGTTCTTGGTCTGTTTCTTTCAAGATTGTATATACCTACATGAACTTGTCTTTAATGGATAGATTTAGTTTCAAACTAATCGTAGCAAAATAGGAAGCATGATTTGTCTTTGATTGGATTGCAAGACTTGTTGAAGAGCTTGGGGATCAGAGATCAACTTGGACTAGGAAAGGACAAACATCGTAAAAAGGTACATGTTCATCCTCTTCTCTATAGATTATCTTATCTAGGTTTAAAAGGATGTCAGTGACCAAAGTTAGCACTTTTCTGTCTTGATCTTAGAGATTTAGGGTTCAAGAGGGAATCTGCATGTCCACAGGGGGATTTTCCTATAACAATAAGGATACTTGGAAGATCCTTGGGAAAAGGATATAGAATCCTGATATGTCTGTGTGTGTGAATGAAATGGAAAATGTGTAAGCAGAAAGCTAGAATGATGAATAATTAGCTATGTTTAATTGTGGTTGAGTGAATGGGTTTAATGCATTGTGAAGCTTCTTAATATGTAGCCTGATATCAATACCAGTTAGTTATGAATTATATTAAATGTGAAAGTGATGCACATGTATGATGAAAGAGTATATTTGTAGGCACCATATGGTTTCCCTGATGAGTGAAATATAAAGAAAGAATTTCTCTTGTCCAGATTAAATGAATACTATGGATGCTTTGTGGACTCCATTATGAAGAGTCATGAAAGTTTTGTTCCAAATAATAGCATGAGGGGAATGTATTCTCTTTCCTCAGGGAATACTAATATAATTAGATATAAGGGTAAATGAGAAAAGATGCTCTATTTTCATAATAAGAGGCAAATGGTTATGCCTTTGAGAATCACATGAGAAGGATTGCGAACAATCTTGAGTTGACTGATCTTAAAAGTAGAGATGTAGGTGGGTTGTGAAACATACCTATGACCGCTACAGGAAGGTTTAGGATCATGAATATGGTTAAGTACATCATGTATGTAAATTAACAAAACCAGAATATGTATGGATACATAATTTGGGTACATGACAAAGATGCATGTTTATATTCCTTATGGGATATTTGTTAAACTATTGAAGCTAACTCAAGGTTGATACCATCACAAATAGTTATGGATATACAATAAGGAAGTTGCATGATGAAGGAGTTCTCTATGGAGGAACTTTGTTAAGACTCTGTTAGGAAAACAAAGTCACAAACTTAATGACTATTGATAATTAAGCAGTGAGCCACGAGCTTATATATATATATATATATACCAGAATCCCGCATTACATTTTGAAAAAAAAAAAAACATCATGTAATGAATAGAAGACTAATAAATGAATATTGACCATTCTTGTAACCAAATGGTAATGTGCAGGATCATCAGGTTCATGATCCATTATGAACAAAAAAAAATTCTATTAAAGCATTTTGTTGTATTCCAAAAATTTTAGGGTGAGGCCTAACCAAGGTTGCTCAAGGAAAAGAGCAGGAAGATCCCAACAGGGAGTAAAGTGAAAAAGAAGATAAAAGACAGTGAGGCCTTAGAAATAACTCAGTTGGGATGAAAATTCTGAGGAGATGTAGAAAGGATTTGAAGAAGGGGAGAGCCCTCAATTCTTTTCTTGCTATGTATTATGTTTTTCTCTAGAATACGAAAGCTAGTACATTGATGAATTTAAATGCTTTGACACCATAGTGATGATGGTTGTATTACTGTAGAAAAGATTGAGAACTATTATGTTACACTAATGAAAACATTAAGGATAATGTGTTGAAGTGCATATAGATATGATAGGACATGTCTGAAAATGTTTTATTAATTTAAATGCTATGATACATGCATTTTTAATTTACATGATGACTAATGTGTTTATGATGTATGTCATGTGTAGAAAGAAATAGATTGGAATTTTTGAGAAAGACAGTTACCAATAATGAACAACCTCAATCAGAGGATGAATGTGAGAATGAATAATCCATATGGTGAAAATCTTGGCTAAGCTCCAAAGCACCATGGAAAAGCACGTGTTGTAAAGTGTGGGAAACTTAAAAATCAATGGAAGGGTGCATTGGGTATGAATGTGGCCACGAATGTTGGCACATTCACTAAAGTCAATTGATATATGAATTACATTCTGAAAAAATTGGTAGGCTGAAATGATGAATAGGTAAGGGATGATGTGTCCTTTTTCTTTGTATCCTTGAATAGATGAAAATGACTTGGACTGTTAGTATGCTTGAATTTAAAAAGGTAATGTGCATGAAAACTAACAATTTGTTTGGTTGAGGAATGTTGAAATTGCAGGATGAAATGGGTCTTGGATATGGAATTATTGTAAGCCCATAAGGAACACCAATTTCCTACTGAGCCAAATTGAAAGGAATGGTATTTCCTTTTTGATAAAGTGAACTTGATTGATAGTATGCACAATTCTGAAA
The DNA here is from genome assembly GCA_009831015.1 of Picea engelmannii. Lineage (NCBI taxonomy): Eukaryota > Viridiplantae > Streptophyta > Pinopsida > Pinales > Pinaceae > Picea > Picea engelmannii. The sequence goes on from ML788645.1 coordinate 550,119, forward strand.
TTGGTTGTGATGACGTTATAAATGTGCAATAAAAATAAATGAGCATGAGAAACTAACAATTTGTTTGGTTGATTGAAGTTGAAAGTGCAGGAAGAAAAGGAGTCTTGAATATGGCAATGTTGTAAGCCATAAGGAAGACCAATTGCCTACTGTGACAAACCCCTATGGGAAGGAAAGTCCCATAATTATGAATCTAGTTCATGTGCAAAACAAATATTAGAACAGAATGTGGAATTTGGAAATCTGTGGGTGACAGAGTTACAATAAAATTTTTGAATTTAAAATTTATGATGTCATGAATTTATGTATATCTATGATACGAGTGAAAGGGAAAGATTTGTGAAGAGTACAAAGATGAGATACTAAGCTCTTGGGTTGAAGGGAGAACTATGATAAAGAGTATAATTTGATCGCATGAAATAGAGACTGACTCGGGAGAAGGAGAGTAACCTTCATCCCTATCTATGATTGAGTTGGGAGAAGGAGAGTAACCTTCATCCCTAACTATTTCTATGCTAGGAGAGGGAGAGTAACCTTCATCCCTAACTTTAGATGAGACAAAAGGTTGTCAAGCTGTAAAAGGATGAAAAATGGCTACTGTTAAGCCTTGATAACCTCGTGGTAAGCCATGATCGCCTAGAATATGTTTTGTTGAGGTAAAACAAGCCAGAGGGATTCCTCGGTAGAGAAATTATGAGGGACACCTCTACTGTAAGATTCAATAGAGTCTCTGGAATTCTTTTTGTGCAAGGAAACCTTGGCAAGGAAAAATGGATCACCCGAGGGAATGTATAGAAGAGAAGGGGATGCCTGAGCCTAGTCCTGGAGGGTGAGTGACCGCAAGGAAGATGAGACCTTAATAGTTCTTGTAAACTATTGATTGGGATCATGAAAATGATGGGTAGTTCTTCCTATGCGAGAAAACCTTGGCAAGGCAAAATGGATTACCCGAGGGACTGTATAGTAGAGAAGGGGATGCCTGAGCCTGGGCCTGGAGGGTGAGTGATTGCAAGTAAGATGAAACCTTGATAGTTCTTGTAAACTATTTATTGGGATCATGCACCCAATGGGTATGTCAAGGAAAAACAATGAGCCTGGATAAAAAAAACAACCATGTGGATACAAATCCACAAACTGCGTAGATAATTATTGTGCTAAGAATATGAAATTTTCCTAGAAATTATTTTTATGCAATGTTTTCACATAAGACTATGATTAACATGTTTGTTGTCAAGGAATTATTGAAATCAGGTGACCAATATTAAGGGTCTAAAAAGGGACCTGACAAAGAAAGAAGGATCAAGATTTCTGAAACAACTGAATGAGAAAGGCATGACATGTGTTTCTGAGAAAGAACACCGAGGACAATGCTCCATTAAGGGGGAGGGAGTTGTAACATCCTATTTCCCCCAGCTTGTAATTAATCATAAAATAGGATTACCATGTTAAGACATGTGGATAATGTAAATGTATTATTGTTAAACTTCCCATAATTGACTGTTGGGGGGGGTGAAGCCTTGAAGTACGAGCCATGATATCTCTAGAGGAAATAAACCAATCAATGAATAAAGGATCAGTGGTTGAATTATCAACCACCCCCATGAATGGAAGCATGGTCTAGCTACAAGATGTCACCTCGAAGTACCACAGAGACCTGGAGACCTAAGCTTCCTTCTGACAGAAGGAACAAGACAGATCAAAAACCTTCTAGAGGAGGGAAGGTAAGATACATACAGAGACACAACAATATATGTGAGGAGAGAGAAATATCATAAGGGAGATGTGTGAACCGAAAGGAAGTGTAGAGAACATGACCTAAGGGAACGAACGTGATATTGATGATGAGGAAGCATCTGATAAACCTCGCAGGGTCACTGAGACAGAGAGAGTCTCTATGAGAGGTGTCGTAAATGCCCTAGTGATATCATGGCTTGGAACAGGGGTGGATAGAGTGGTAAGAATGAATGTCTCTGAGCCTATGGTTGGGTGGAAAGTCACACACCCATAGTCAGTTAGTTGGATGCAAATTGTAATATATAAGTATTCTCATACCCTGTGAAATCGAGCTGTAATTATGTAATGAAATGGGAAATACTGTGAACGACCTAGGGATGTGTATTTTTTCTTAATGGTTATATTGTATCTCTTTATTCTTGTTTAGATTATGTATTTAAGAAAGTATGGAATTTTCTGATTTGTACATGTAAATGCCCAAGACCTGTGGTGGCTTAAGTTAAAATAAGAGGACTATGAGTTTGTCGACCTTGGGAACAGTTACATGAAGTCTCTGGGAGGACAGAGTTTGTTAATATCAAGAGAGGTAGTGTAGATATGCAAATAATCTCTATAGAGTGGGTAGAGACTGAGAACTCCTCAAGTTCTAAACTTGATAAAGGAGCGCAAGGGGTGTGTAAAAGGCCCTTTTAAATGTTAATTTTAGGAGAAAGAGTGCAAAGCTCTTAATCATTTCAGAGATAACAAATCTCAGGGAGAGTAGCGAGGTCTAAGTATCAAAGGGGATGGTTCCTTTGTTTTGGAATATGAACGGACAAAATATGTTTGGAGGAAGCCACAATCCATTGTGACCATTGGATACGGGAAAGAACATGGGAGTTAACCCTGAGAGTCATTCGGACTTCGCAAGTTCAGCGAATTGAACAAGTTCATCGTAAGGGAGGAAAAATCCCTGAAGTTTCGAAGTCCCGAAGTTAACTCTGAACCTTAGATCTGAAGATGCCTCAGAAACATCCCGATCGTCAGATCTAGGAAGTAGATGATAGTCAAGTTACCCGAAATACCGATGACTTAAGAATCTAACAACAGAGATGTATGCGAGCCATTTAATGGGAGGAGAGGCCATCCTGGTCGTCAGATCGACTCAAACACTCAATTTAGTTATCGAATAAAACACCAGCCACTCAATTTAATCAATGGTTGGGAATCATTGCAGAGTGCGAAGGTGAATTTAGCAGGCCTGCTAGTTCACGGCCCACAATAAACCCATGTCCTTGATCTCGTTGGGAATGGAATATCAATGACTAGGATTAGACTATAGTCGAGAGAGAACTTCCCAGATTGTGGAGGTTGGACCTCGCAATTATTGTGAGTTGTTGATCATCAGACACCTTGGTATTGGTCGGATCATGCCCGCCATAAATTGAATCGTTGCAAGATGGATGGTCGAGAGCCCCTTAGGAAATCCACAAAGTAACGGAGTCCTTTGGTATCGTCAGTCTGAGAGAATCAAAAAGCACAAAAGAGATAACATTTTCAAGAGAAAAGACGAGACCCAAGATAGTCAGGCTTGTAAGAGGAATGAAGGTTGAGGCCTTTGAACATCTAAAAAACTCTTCCAGGTCAGAAGAAGTTAAAATCTCAAGAGGAGGAGCGACAAGAACTGTCAGATCATTTGTGGGGAGAATCCTGGACCATTAGAAAAACATCCAAGGAAACAAAGGAGAAGTCCTGAGAAGGAAGAGATCCTAACCATCGGATCTGAGCGCAAGGGGATGATAGTCATCTGATCTAAGGTAAAGTGCATGAGTGTTAACCTTTGTGTGCACAGGAGCATTGACTAGCCAAAGTCCCAAAGTCCTGAAGCGATTTGGGACCATTCATCACCAAGAGGGACAGGTGGTGCAAGATCCACAACCCATGAGAGAGATCTTGTGGTCAAGGAGAGTTTGAAGTCACCAAAGTAAATCCTGACCATTGGTCGTCAGGGGAGGTACATGTCCACAGATCCAAGGCTCTGGGAAAAATCACTTCGAAGGTTTCAGTTGAGAGTTGAAACTCTGAAAACCCGAAGTCTGGAGTGAATCTGGATCGTCAGATCCAGATAGACACATGGCGATGTATCATGAGCTTCAAGAGGGAGAAAAGGTTGAGAGTTGAGATTTTTGAACCCAGGAAATACAAAGTGAATTTTATCCATCCGATTCAGAGGGACCCGCGGCAGAAATCGATGCACTTCGAAGGAAGGAGAAAGTTGAGGTTTGAGAACTCCAAAGACCTGAAGTAAACGTCAGCCATCTGATTTAGAGGATAGGTGGTGTAAGTCTGTGGACTCCGGGTAAAGACCCAAAGTAGATCCTGGTCATTGATCAGTAAGAGGGGCACGTGTCGATAAATCAGAATCTCTGGGTGAATGTACTATAGAAGAAATGAGAGCGTAGAAGTTTGAAAATTTTGAAGCCTGAAGAGCCAAAGATCCTATGGGCCAAAGTGGATCTTGTCTGTTGGTCAATAGGAGACATGTGTCATTAGAATAGATATTTTGGGGAAAACACTTCGAGAGTTTCAGTTGAGAGTTGAAACTCCCGAAGCCCGGAGAGCCAGAGACCCAAAGTTAATCTGGACCGTAGATCCATAAGGGCGTGTGGCAACAAATCATGGATTCTAGGTGGAAGCACTCTGAGAGAAATCAAAGGAGAATAATTTGAAAGAACCAATGTTTTGAAGAAGAATCTCGACCATTGATCGGGAAGGGAGCTGAAGGCCATAGATCTCGTCTTGGTTGAAAAGTGTCGAAGTCCTGAAGAGGACCAGGGCCATTCATTTTGAGAGTATGCATGGAAAATGATATGCCACTTCAGAAGAAATCACTCCAGAAGAAAGAAAGGGTATTGAACAAGAAATACCGAAGGTCAGAGAGCCGAATTTCATCTGAACTTCTTGATTGAGAGGGACATGTGTTAGTAGATATTTCACTCTAGGAGATAGCCACTACAAAGAAAACAAGGTTTGAGAGTTGAAAACTCTGAATGCCGAAGTCCCAAAGCAAATCACGTCTGTTGATTTAGAAAGGGGTAGGTATGAGCCATCAGTTCAGGAGTACCATCAATATCATGAGATCAAAGGTCCCGTCACATTGTAGGGATCAAAGGTGCACTAACTTTAAAATGTTGTGGTTGGGCCGCAATCCAGACCATGGTTTTGGAGAAAGAAAACATGGAGGCTTGGGATGAATTATGGGGAGAAAAGTAGTTTGGTTTCAAACCACCCTTCTCTATGCCCAAAATCATGTGGTTACGTGAGGTTATCACCCAAGGTCATATCAAGAAAGGGGCTTATCAGAAAATGAGCTAGTGCCCAGACTCTGAGATTTCTCAGGTGCGAAGAGGAGGGTCGCGGGTACCTTTAAACCCACACTAGGAAACCGAAAGGGTCTATGTCTAATTACAAAATGACACCATCAAGGTCTCAGAGAGTCATTTGGCTCTAGAATCGGAGATCCTTGACTTGGAGTTCAGACTGGTTCCCTGACTTTCCAAGTTTGAAATCATGAATAGAGCATTTTTCCATTAAGAAAAGAAAAAATGTGTATGCCCTGTGGTGGGTGTGTTACAAAGATATAGAGAACAAATGGAAGAATCCGTAGACTAGAACCTTGTAGGAGGTAGGTTCACAGGATTTGAACCTCACTTTAACAGCAGGACCGCATAGAATGGGACTTCGCCTTGGTGAATCTATATGACCGTTGGAGGCACCCCGACCATTATAACGATGATGCAGAATGGGTAGAAAACACATTTATGGATTGATGGACCGCTTTGGGACATTGAGACCGCACCATAACAGATAGATTCACATTGATGGAAGCATTTCTGGCCATTGGAAGAATTTGTTACGATGCCCTACTTATTTAACTCATTGGTCGTTGTGTCGAGACCAATTTTTTCTACTCATGATTAAAACTAATATAAGAAGAGAATTAATTGTGTGTCGTGCTATGTTATCTGAAGCTAGACCTTGCCACTCATTTTTCTACCCCGCCTATCCTTTCGTCTACCCTGACCTGTTTGTTTGAATGTGAGAATGTCAAGCGAACCTACTAGATTAGAGAAGTCTGTTGAGGAGATCTTCAAGAAGATAATGGCCAAAAAAATGTTATCTGAAGATGTCTAGGAATCGTCGAATAGGGGAATGCAAGATTCCTCTTCGACTCGGTGTCGTTATGGTTGTGTTAACCCTGCGACTGAGCAACGAAGTAAGCATCGCGACGATATGGCTAATACGAAGTAGATCCTGTTGATCCTACTCGAGTAAATTCCACCTTTGCCTAGCACCGTTAACCGTGACAACATCCCACGAGATTATGAGTACACCCTATTCACTGCATATATTTTGAAAGGAGTACGCATTGTTGGGAGCCAGTTATGATAGATCCCGCTACTGAAGAAAAATTATTTCAATCTAGGTGACATGAAGAACTATTCTATGCCAGTACCCCACCGATACTTGATTAAGTCAACTGGGAAGAAGTCGTGCCTCATCGCGCAACCATGGATTAAGGGGTTGGCACAGTCCACTATGATAAATGTGATGAATATTCCCCATTTTGGCTGTCACCAGGAAGTTAATTCTTGCGTTAAACTCCTCTTGTCATGCTATCATGGTGGATACCCGTGGATCGACCAGAATATTACTATGGATATGATGTTGATCCATCAAATTATAGGCTTAAGCATGAAAGGACCTGAACCTCAATATTTTTATCCATGGAATGCCTAAGACCACTCCCTGGCACAATGCATCAAGGAAGCTTATGACAAAGTCGAAAAATGAAATCAAGGTTACAAGGTATCCTCTATATAGGATGGAACAATGTGCCTCGCTTGCCAACTCATAAATGGAAATCTCGTAAGGAAGAACCACCCCACACAGGTCACCAGGTTCATGGTGGACCTCACAGGAAAATGTGTGGAGGGCATGTAGATGAACTAGGCGAGTTACCTTGTCAATGAGTTGGAGAAATATTTTCGTAAAGCTCAGGATCTGGGATATGAATTCCACTTCAGTTGGATGATAGTTTTGATTGCATTTTTCACTTGGAAAATGCCTGAAGGAGCCACCTTCCTGAAGATCAAACCATCGGAGTTGTTGGATGCTATGATTTCCACCTTGTGGTACACCAACAATATGACGAAGTAGTGGCAATCCAATGTCATGTTTCATTCATATTATCACTAACTGAAGGTTTCCATTGAGTCATTTCCATGCATGAAACCACACACCTTAAACCAATATGGACCAATAGAAAATTTCTACGCATATCTTCATTTCATCTATATCACTGCGTGTAGAGATGAGAACAAGAAAGAACTATAGTCATACTAAAAGTTGACAGATGAAGACATGGAGCAGATCACAAAGGAGTGGCTAGAGGAATTTCTAGCACATGTCGTTGATGCATAACTATCCGACACTAACACCATAGGAATCCCCATGGTCACCCGAGTTGAACATGTCGGAAAGTCCAGTGGGACAATGGAGAAGAAGAAGTGGGAAGAATTCCATGATATAGAGACTGATGAGGAGGACAATTCCTCTGAAGAAAATGAATCTGGCTCGCTAGGAAGAGGAGGAGACAAAGCAGATGGACAAGGAGGAGGGGATGAGAAAAGAGGAGGCAAAGCTACATCACTAGAAGACCGCCCTAATGGAACAGTCACACCATAGAAGAGGAAGGTTTCTCCAAAGAAACCCTCAGCAAGGAAGAAGACACGTGCTAATAAGCCCTAGTTGGAGGCCACGCTCATGGAGGACAATATCAGTATGGTCTGTGAAGCTATGGAGGATTCTTCTGATGATATCTTGTAGAGATATGGAGGGAAGAAGGAGGAGATATATGGGAGGATTGAAAAATAATTGAAGGAAGTAAAACAAGCTATTCATCCAACCCGCGTAGTACCCATTGTGCCTTCCTCGTCACAGAGTACATAATTGGGGGATGAACCAACCCAATTGAGAAGACTTGCAGATGTGACAGAAGCTCAACTTCAAAGAATCCATGAAGAGAAGAAGAAGGCTATATAAGCCTTGAAATAAGAGAAAGATAAATCCTTAGAGAAATTGCGTGTAGCGCGGTATAGTCTAACTGCCTATGAAAGTGAAAGAGAAGAGTTTTAGGTGATGCTCCAGGAGTAAAAATCCCAACTACAAAGAGAAAAGGAGAAATCGATCATAGAACAGGCTACAGTCAAAGAGGTAGGGAGTAAAGCATGTCATTCTGTGCCAGGATTGGCACAAGAGGAACAAGATTTGGTCAAGGCTCAAGTGGTGAAGCTCCCTGAGACCATCCAACAACTTTAAGAAATGATAATAGAATTGGAGACCCAAGAAGTATCGAGGACTTTGTAAGAGGTGTGCAACCAAAGGGAGGATACCACTAAGGATACAATTGTAAGAATTAAAGCCCTCACCTCAGAATGAAAATGCCTCACAGAGGATCCAGAAATAAGGAAGCTGGAAGCATAGTTACAGGAGGTGCACCAGCTGGCATTGTCAGTATAGGTGTAGATGAAGCTTCTAACTGCAGTTGAAAGAATGAAAATATCCCTGGAGAAGCACGCAGTGCAATAATATATCACTACCCTCCAGGGCAGGGTAATGGAATTCACACAAAAGCTACAACCTCTGCAGGAGGAATCCTTCCAGATGTTTGAAGAGATTGATGGACAGGGATCATAATTGGAACAAATGGTTGCATCAATGGAACAACGCCTAGAAGGTCCTATTATAGAGAAAATGATCCAAGAGCTCACTGAGCAAGAGGCTCAGGTGAAGAAGCAAGTCAAGGAAGCTCGAGTTAAGCTCGAGGCCTTCAAAGCAGCATTGACCAGAACTGAGTGACTCGAGATGAGTCACAAGTGAGTGTTGGGGGCCTATTGGCCCTCAACCAAGTTTTAAGGAAACCTTGGTTAGGTTTGGACCAATTTTGGACTTCGACAACTTGGTCGAAGATGGAGCGCCCAGGAAGAGATGAGATCACCAATATCACTTATTTTGCGGTATTTGTAAAGGGTTATTTAGGGTTTTTGTAATGGGTTATGGAATTTCGACCCATGGGGTTTACCCATGATTAGGCCTCATTGTAAGGGATTGTAAAAGTATAAATAATTAAGAATATATGGTAGAAGGAGAGAAGAAAACCTTTTTGAGAAGTGGGTAGTGGCTAAGTGCAAGTAATTTTGAGTTTCTCTGTGCAACAAAAAGTGTATGTGTTAAGGCTTTGTGCTCGATAGAGAAGTTGGCTCGGTGCCTTTACCTAGTTTGGAAGGAGGATCTGGTGTTGAGTGCACAGATCTCCTATCCCATGCGAAGATCAACTCTATGGCTTAGTGAACAGGAGTCGCTAAATGTAAGAGATTTACGAATAATAAAGAAGATTAATGAACTAATGCATTATGTTCCTAAGTGTTACTAGAATATCTTGTGAAGTGTTATTATCATAGATCTATGTCCCAGCTTGGTTATAGACACTTGTGTCTTGTAACCCCCCCACATCTACCTCGGATGAGACTTCACCTGCTTCACAGGTGTTGCTGAAAGGACCGACTGTTAGGGATTTTTTGGTGTGTTGTTGAGTGTTGAGCCCTAAGTCTACCCTTGTGCCAAAAATCAGTGGAAAAATACATGGAAGGGATTGTTACAGAGAAAATGATCTAGGAGCTTGCTAAGCAGGAGGCTCAGGCTACGCAGTAAGTAGAGACAGCTCGAGCTAATCTTAAGGCCTTCAAAGCAGCATTGAATAAAATTGAGTGACTCAAAAAGAGTCACAGGTGAGTGTTGGGGGCTTGTTGGCCCTCGACCAAGTTTTGAGGAAACCTTGTTCAGGTTTGGACCACTTTTGGACTTTGAAAGGCTGGTCGAAGATGGAGTGCCTAGGTGGAGCTGAGATCGCGGAGCTCACTTATTTTGTGGGATTTGTAAAGGGTTATTTAGGGTTTTTGTAATGGGTTATGGGATGTCAGCCCATGGGGTTTACCCATGATTAGGCCTTATTGTAAGGTGTTATCACTAAAATTTCATTTGAAAATGGTTACATGAATCCAACATATCCAAACAGCTATTAGTTCATCCATGGACCAAAAAATGCATTTCTAAAGGGTACACAACTATACAACTGGTTATAAAATTAGCATGCACTCATAATGGAAAGGAAGCGCGTGCACATGCACCAGTCAAAAACTCTGGAAAAGTGCACCTGCACCCAATGCACAACTGTGGACGCAAAAAGATGCCCACACTTCAGAACGACGCATTAATGATTATGGTTGGCCTCCCACCCACTTCTAGTTCAGCTCCTAAGTCGAATTGACCCCCAAATACAAGTTGAATCTGAGTGGGGGGTTGGTCAAAGGAATAGAGGTTCCCTAAAGGGCCCCTTGTTCACACTAAACACTGGTTTGATAATGCATCAAATCTTTGCTATAAAAAGAGGCCATGGGTGCACTATATTTCCAAGAATCTATTTGTATTGTTATGTTGCCTCTATTCTCCTGCAAGGAAACTCTTTCCTCATTGGAGCATATAAGCATCATTTCATTGAGCCATTCACATCACCTCTTGAGTAAATGAGCTTTGGATTTCTTCATGATTTCCTTTTAGTTTGTTATTTTTAAGAAGAGATCAATCAATGGGGGTTCAAGAGCCCTCCCTTGGAGGAAGAGGGGACCCATAAATCTCCCTTTCTCTTTGGTGTTTTCCCACTAATACAATCTATTCATTGGTGGCATGAATATCTGTCTTTCTTTTGTTCTATTTCTCTTATGCACATTAGTTTAGTTTCTTTAATTGTTTTATAGTAGTTGTTTATTTTCTTATTTTGCTTTATGTTTCTAAATATTACATTCATTTTTGTTTTGTCTAGCTAACCCAATTAGACTTGTAAGTGTGCTTCTTTTTCTCACTTAGGTGACGAAAAGGATACAACATAAGGGATTGTAAAAGTATAAATAAGTAATAATGTATGGTAGAAAGAGAGAGGAAGCCCTTTTTGAGAAGTAGGTAGTGGCTAAGTGCAAGTAATTTTGAGTTTCTCTGTGCAACAGAAGGTGTATGTGTTAAGGCTATGTTCTCTATAGAGAAATTGGATCGGTTCCCTGACCTAGTTTGGAAGGCGGATATGGTGCTCAATGCGTAGATCTTCTGTCCCACGCAAAGATAAACTCTGTGGCTTAGTGCACAGAAGTCACTAAATGTAAGAGATTGATGAATAATAAAGAAGACAAATACGTTGGTGGATGTAGCCCCACACTGGGGTGAACCACATATATCTTGTGTCTTTGTGTTGTGTTATTCTTGTTATTTATCTGCTTAGTGCTTTGGTTATTATGTATGATAGATAGATTTGTTATTTCTTAGTGCTTTACTTGTGTGGAGGATGAATGGATAATAGATCTAACTTATAATGCTAATTTCTCTGGGTATATTGTCATCTGTTACTGTTCCGACCTATCCGTGGGTATGTTCTGCGATGATAATAAGATTAATGAACTAATTCATGTTGTTCCTAAGTGTTACTAGAATATCCTGCAAAGTGTTATTGTCATAGATCTATGTCCCAACTTGGTTACAGACACTTGCGTCCTATAACCCCCCCTACTTCTACCTTGGGTGAGACTTTATCTGCTCCATAGGTGTTTCCAAAAGGGTCGATGGTTAGGGTTTTGTTGGTGAGATATTGAGCATTGAACCCTGAGTCTACCCCTATGCCAACAATATTCCTCCTGTGTTCATTGTGCTTGCGCAAGGAGTCCTTCTTATTTATAGAACTCGACTTATCATTCAGCTTGGTGGATCCTCAGATCCAATTGTTCAATCGAGGATCTAATTATGCCCACCAGCTGCACTGTCATAAACTGAGTGAGATTGCTCGATGAAGGGGCAACATCCAGGGGTAATCAGACTTGTAGTGGTAGTCGAATAGCCATCATATGTTCGGATGGCATATTGAACTCTTCTTCCCTTGGGGATGGACCTTGTAGTTGATGTGAAAGTCTAGCCTTCAGAGTCGTTGGGAGTAAAGGGAAAACTTCTGTCTTTTCTAGGAAAGGATGCAACAGTTTTGCGCATTATTTTGGATCATGAAGTACTGGCTCCAACTGTTCTTTCAAGGATGATGCGATCCACCTTGATGTGGTTTGGGGTTCTTTCTGAACCAACTATGCTCCTACCCCTGTTTGTAATGAAACTTCTCTAGTCTCACTTTTGTTTTTTGGAATCTCAACATTGATTGTTGAGAGAGGAATTTGGGTGCTTAGAACTTGTGGTATTGGAGCAATTTGACTCTCCACTAAAGGTAGAGTGCCCATAATGGTTACCGACAGAGAGAATGTTTGGCTCAAGGATTTAGTGGTCGAGGTAATATGTTCTAGCATGTTCTTAGGTGGGTCTAGAAGATACAATTGCATGGGCTCGGGAAAAGTGGGTTAGGATGGAATGATGGTGTCTTGTGGTGGAGATGGGGCTTGTGGTGGCGATGGAGCTTTCTCATTGATGATGGTTGTGTAGGAAACAATTTCTATCTCAGGATCATATGTGATATTAATCACAATTTGGGAAGCTCGAGTGACTGATGTAGTATGAGGTACACCCGAGGATATTGGCTGTGGGTTCAATATATTTATGGGATAAATACCTGCTCGAGGTTTCTTGATTGAGGGATCCCCTATGAAGGTAGTGGCTAGGATTTCATTAAAATATTTTCCTAATAGCACAACCTGATATGGGAGTTGTGGAAACATAATCAATGTCTTCTTCTTCCGCTCCAGAGGTTCCTCATCCTCTTCCTCCTATGAGTCTGTCGAAATTTTCACCTTTGTCTTCTTTGCTACTGAGGTAGAACTTGGCCCTACTCCTTCTTCCTACCCCTTATTCTTAAGGATCTTTGGTGGCAAGAGATAACATATACCAGACTTGTGTGGGTTGTGATTAACACCTGGCCATGACATGAATTCCTTTTGGAAGGCTTCTTCATTCAGGTAGAAGGGTAACAACCTCATATGGACTTCCTCAAACTTCACATGCCTCAGCCAAACAAATGTGTAGTGTCAATTTAGCTCGAATATGATGTTCTGGGTATTGAGGTTCAATAGTTCCTTTGGTATGTGCAACTGCTAAGTTGCGTGTATAAGCTATTTGTACCACTTCAAGAATGTTGCATTATTGAAATCCATATTCTGAGAGTCTGACCTTGTGTGCCAGGGCTCGAACATATTGGCTAGGAAACCCTTGTTTACAAGGGACAATTGTCTTCCTGTAGGTGGCGTCCATTTCCACATGGCCAATGCGACTAACAAATAGTCGTATGTAAACATTCCACCTTTACACATAACTAAGAGTTCCTCTAGTAGGTAGCTACACCAGTTGAACACATATCCATTTAAGTAGAAGTATGCTATTGAAAGGGAATATAAGGTGCATTCTCCCTATAGTATGAGTGCATATCCTTTCTAGTGATCATGTAGCAGGCTGTACGGACTGTCTCTGGTAATATTGGGTCAATTTTGGCCATCCTTCTACCTCTCTGTGTATGAAATTTCTCATACATACTGACTTCACCCTTCCTCTTCCCATGCTTGCTTGGGCCTTGGAAGCCTTTGGAGACGTCCTCACCTTCACGGGATAGTCCAACATGATGGTGGATATCCTCAACATGAATCAAATACCTCCTATCAAGCCATAAGTTCATGTCATGCAATTGACTAATCGAAAAATTGGTGCACCGCACAACCTCACCCATAGTTCTGAAAACTGGTAGATTCCTGAGGTTCATAATGATTGAATTGAATAGGGTCATGAACTTTAGATTTGAAATGAACTGCATGCCTCCTAGTGCATCGGGAGCCAATCCCCAGAATACACTGATTTACATATATGGAAAGAACACTTGGTCCATCAGGTCAAGGTTGAGGAGTTTCACCTGCTTGAACTTTCCCTTGACATCGCCCATGATATCGACCTGGGGATCACATAGTTTGTCTGGAATTGCCTCTTTTGGAGATGAGCTACTACCTCCTATTTATATTAGCATGTTGGCTCTCGATTTTTTAGAAAACTTAAATGAACTGAGTAGGGGCTTGGGGTTATGACTAGGGAGCATGAAATCTCACAAGTTGTATAAGAGTGCAAATAGTGCAAGAAAAAAGATAAATAATGGAAATAATGAGCCTCACTCATGAGTTCACAAAATATTATACATGGGATAGATGAATAGCTTTGTAATTAGTCCTAAGGATAATCATTATGGAACCATAAATGAAATCTCAGGCTGGGGTGCCTGACAAGACTGATAATGGGGTAATATCTATAAGGAGATGTTGGCTTTTAATGACCGAAATGACAGGGACATGGTTGACCTGAGGGCTTACCATTTTAATGATTGAGGATCCCAATAGAATCTTTGTGTATCACACCTTTATGGATTAATGAAAAGTTCTGACGGCTTATTGTAGCTACTATACAGCGTATTAATGGACAAGATGCCTTTGGCACATGGGTTGTGATATAGTTTGGATTCTCCCCCCCTCTGACCATAATGGGGCTCCATGTCATACTTAATGACTTAATTTAATGTAATGGTGTCTCTTCATATCCTGTTTAGCTGAGTAAGAATTTATGCATGAAAGAAACGCTTAGACTAAAAGAAGCATATATTGCGGTGAAACAATGCACACGCCGACGTTATTAACTAAATTTAAAGAAATTGAAGGAAATTAAAATCTAACTACTATACATGCTCCTTTGGAATGGATAAAAAATCCTTTGGATCAATCATGAGAAACATAAGGTTTCATGCGGTCACCATTCACCCATCCTGGTCAAAGGATACCATCCAGTTGCGCTAAACTAACTGCACCAAAGTGTTGGATTTTCGCAACTATGAATGGACCCAACCAATGCATGCGCAACTTGCCTGGATGTTTATAATATCGGCTATCATAGAGGATTGCCTTATCCCCTTGCCCAAATATTTTATACTTAATATGTCTGTCATACAAATACTTTTGTCTAGATTTCTCAATTGTCTGATGAAAATATGCTAGAAATATTGCTTCCTCAAGTTCTTGCAAGTCTGCAATCCTCTGTGCAACTGATTCATCATATGTCATGTGTGTAGCCTATTCTATATATATACTAGCGGTAATAAATTCAGTGGGTACAATAGCCTCTTTCCCTTAAACCAATGGAAATGGAGTATACCTATGTATCTTCTTCATGGTATTCCTCTAAGCCCATAAGACTGCTAGAACTCTATCATCCCAGTCTTCCCTCTTTGCGCAATATACCTTTGTCAGTCCTCTTGCTAGAATTTTATTGAATTCCTCCACTATACCATTAGCTTGTGGATGTTAGGGACTACTCTTATGGTGTTGTATAAGGAATTATGTTTAAAACATTATGATTGTGCTATTGATAAAGTGACTACCTTGATCACTGGTCAAACTTCTAGGACATCCAAATCGAGTGATGACATTCTCGAAGCTAAATATAACAGTTGTATCTATCAAAAAATCTTGAAATGCCTCTGCTTTAGCCCATCTTGTGAGGTAATCAATTGTGGTAATGATGTATCTATCCTTTGAGTGCTTATCCGAGGGCTTGATTGGTCCAATAAAATCAACATCCCACTTCTCAAATCCTTGACAACTTTCCTACTCTTTTGCAAGTGTCACAAGATATATTATACTCCTTATCATATTTAAATAATGTAGCCTACCATAATCCTTCTTGAACTACCTTCTCTGTAGTATATTTACCTCCAACATGTCCTCCCACAACTCCAATGTGGCATTCCAATAAGATATATTTCCTTTCATGGTTCAAGACACATCTCCTAAGGATGTTGTCGAGTCCCAATTTGTAAAGTTGTCCTTAAATTAGTTGATAGTCTGATGCATGAACCACCATATGTCACTTTTGGGTTGTAGAGTAAGTTTCTTGGAAGATCCCTGTACTGAGGAAGACATCAATGTATTCAATATACTCTGGGATGGCCTCAATTCGGAATAGGTCTACATCTGAGAGCTGATATTCCACTACTCCACCACTTTCCCCTAAGTACAATATGGAAAGGTGATCTGGACCTACATTGCATCTTCCTCATTTGATAATTACTTCAAAAGAAAACTATTGAAATAACAGTAGCCACCTGCAAATCCTTCCTTCAAGTACTGGTTTATTGACTAGGTACTTCAATGTAGAATGGTCAGTAAAAAACTTAAAATAAGATCCTAACAAGTAGTGTCTAAACTTTTGTAATTCATAAATCATAAATAATCCTTCCCTTTTAGTGGTTGTGTAGTGTCTTTCCTCTTACAAAGGTTTTATGCTGGAAATGTACATAGGGTGGTCCATATTCCCTTCCCCTGGTTGCACTAGAATGGCTACCAGGGTAATGCCTGATGCATCCACATGTACATGGAATTTAGTTTCCCAATTGGGAAATATTAATATAGGTGCAATACTTCATTTTTCTTTGAGAATGTTGAATGCTTTGTCACACTCTGGTCTCCACTGAAATAGTTTTGAATTCTTCAACACTTTTTCTAGAGGTGCGATGATAGTTGAATATCTTCTGATGAACCTGTGGTAATATCTTGTATGTCCCAGTATGGAGCACAACATTTTAGAAATTGTAGGTGGCGACATGTTCATAATGACCACAACTTTAGATGGGTCTACCAAGACTCCTTCTCCACATACAATATGGCCTAACAGATTTCCATGAGGTACACATAAAATAAACTTCCTTAGATTCAGATATATCTGCATTTCATGACATCTATCAAACATTAACTGAAGTAGCTCGACATGATATTGTAATAGGTTGTACACTATCCAATAATCCATAGATACTTCTACAAACTTGTGTATGAACTCTCGAAATAATTCTATCAAAATCCGAGAAAAATTTGCAAGGGCATTCTTCAATCTAAAGGGAATTACATTGTATGCGAATGACCCCCATTCAGCTATGAATGTAGTCTTCTTCTTCTCTTCCTATGTGATTATGACTTGATCATATCCTAAGAATTTGTCTATAAACGAATAAGATTCTTTTCCCTCAACCTGATCTAACACTTTGTCACTAAAAGGTGTTGGAAACAGATCATGCACACATGAAGAATTCATACTTTTGTAGTCCATGCAGATCCAAATGTCTTATGTACCTTTCTTACTCTGGATAACTATGGGGATAATCCATTTTTCTTCTTTGATTGGGAAAATAAGTCATGCCGCAAGCATTTTGTCCACTTCTTTCTTGAAATTCTCTTTTATTCTAGGATTAAGTCGATATGGTATTTGTTTCACAGAACTTGAGCCAGGTTTTAACTTGATTTTCATATCTCCCATGGCTCCTTTTATACCTTTTAGTTCTAAGAATGTTTTTAGAAACAAGTCCTCATATTCCTGAAACAAAATGTGTACTTCATTCATAGTTTTCTCATCTCAGTCGTCTCCTATAGAAGCTATCTTAGGATTATCTGCACTCCCTATATTAAATTTCCACAACTTCAATGGGTGATTATAGGAGCTACTTGTGTGACTAGGTATAATATCCTGAATCTCTCTATTGCATTTTGTTTGTTTAATGTCTAAGTTTCTAATCTCTTATAAGTCGTTGGGTTTTTCAAGGTCTTTCTCAACTTTACAAAAAGGTACAACTATCTTATCAATTTCAAGATCCAAACTAGACTGAAGCAAATGAACATAGTCATCACAGACTATCGGACTTGAACTCTTTTTGCAAATCTCAGTAGAAAGTATTTCCATGATTCTTTGAAGGACTGTGTTGAGCTCAAGGTACTTACTTGTAAAGAAGAAGTCCTTGCAAAATTGGTCTTGTAAGGTCTTCCAACAACTTGTTTATCTTTTGGTCTCCTCCTGTATATACCAAGACTTTGGAATTTGCCCCAATGAATGGAGAAATACCTGAACCCATAGGTGAGAGGGTAGTTTCACAACTCTCCACTACTTTACAAAATGTTCAATATGCACTTTAGGTTCAAACCATCCATCGAACAATTAAGCATATTGAAAATATATATTCATTTCTTCTTTCAGTAGATCCCTACTTTGGAATCAACATCGTATGGCTTGTTTTACGTCTTCCCACTCTGTAAGCAAGGATTAGTTGGTGGCCCACCATCGAGCAAGGGTATCTTACAAGGATACATCAAGAACAAAGATCCTTTGATCTATCTTTATTTCCTCTTCTATGCTGGTAAGAAATATGGGTACCTCTAAGGAACCATTATATGTCAGGTGTTCTCTAAAATTGGTTCCAATCCATTTCGTTTCGTTGACATTTGCACATCATCTTGAGAATCACTCATATGAAGCCTACTGCCAATTGTCAAACACTACTTATGAATCCTCATTAGTAGAATGTATTCTTCACCAACTTACTGATCCATCTGTAGTGGGATTTATGTAATCTGGTCTCGTTCCTATTGTTATGGTGTATAACTGGTCAAGAGAATCTTATTCCATATTGTGGTCCACTGGTTCAGTATATCTAGGACCTAGACATGGATCCAAAGGTTGAACTACTTTTATCTCGTCTACTTCAAACATCATGATTTCCCTCTTTAGATCAATGATAGCATAGTTTTCATATACTGAATAAATTCTAAGTAGAGCAGGGTATGGATCCTTATCTCCCATGATTTCAATTACCTCAAAATCGGTTGTGATCTTAACTCCGACAACACCTATTTCCATATTTTCCATCCTTCCTACTGGGAAAATGCAGTATTGGTTTTCCATTCTCAACTGGATGGGGGAATATACTAACTGAGATTTTCCCAAGGCTTCCCAGGTCTTTTTGGGTAGGATGTTGAAATTTGACCCCAAATCTAGCATGACGTATTTGATTTCAAAATGATCTAGCTGGGCTTCTAAGCTAAATTATTTTCTTGTTCGCACCATTCTTCTTTGTATTCTCTGGGTATTCTTCTCAGGGAGGTTGGTCCTTACTATGTATTTTGGGGTTCCCTCATTTCCCAGTATTAGGTACAGGGTGTTGCGAAACTTCTCTATAAGTTGGTCATCCCCTAGGATATCAAAGAAAAATTGAAACCAGAGATTGATTACAATTTGATACTGCTCGGAGCATCTCCTTGAAATTGCATAATTTCTAGGTGTCAGTGGTGAGGTAGGGCTTTGTGCAAGGTTAGGTTGAGAGGAGAATATATGAGGATTCTCCATTATTTCCATAGTTGGGATTCTCTTAAATATTTCTATTGCATTTTTTTAAAACAACTTTTGCTTCACGGGATCATACCTATCATCTTTGGGAACAACTTTCTGATTCTTGGGATGAATGTCTCCATCCACCCCAGTTTTAGCTCCTCCACGAGTAATGATGTTAATATTAGGTATATTTCCCTCAATTCCCCTTTTAAATTATGAGCTTATGATATTATCTCCTGTTTGATGAACCCGATCTTCCCATTTCACAATTAGTTCTAGGCAGTCTTCAGTTGTGTGCTCATTATTCCTGCAGTGAGAGCACCATGGTCGTCTTGGGTGAGGGAAGTCTCTAGAAAAATGACTTTGTTCATTTCATTTGTAACATCAGCTCGAACCTATACCTTCATTTCTCCCTCCTCTGAATCCACCTCCAACCCCACCTTCCTGGCCTCTTCTAGGTCTTTGGGGGGTTTCATTTATTATGAATGTTTTCTGGTCTATTCTGTGAGAAAGCATGTACAACACTCTACATTGATTTGTGGCATGGGTCGTACATGAACAAAACTCACAGAGTATTGTATTGGTAATATTCGTGTACTTCTTCATAATAGTACATTGCCTCAGTGCATGCCCATGTGTCCAAAAAATTTCACAATACTCAATTGTCTGTGATGTTTGAGCACTTGGGAAGGTATTGTATAGCCCTAGTGTATGGAATGGTGGAGTCACAGATACTTGTGCAACTCCTCTCGTTGGTCCTGTAGAAGGTCCCATCGGATTGTGAGGAGGTCCCATTCCCCTCATGTGTGAACATTCATTTCTAGATGCCCTTCTATGTAGCATCATGTGCACCAAACCTGAGGTTGTCCTAGTCTTGGTGTGGTTAATTCTTGAATCTTTTCCATTAGTGTTAATATTTGTCCCTGAAGTTGAGAAATGTTTTCATCTACTAGAGGCCTAGTCATCCTTAGATTCCTTGGATAAATTTCCATGGCTTCTATCTTCATCAACCGTTCCAAGGCATCTATTAAGGTGGCTATATGTTGTTGCATTAAAGGAATTCTAGTCATAGGTAGTAATCCTTGGATGTACCATTCCTTGGATGTGCTAGTCTCCCAATTGCATCTTTAAATTTCTTTTTGTACTCCCACATAGATTCTCCTTCCCTTTGCTTAATCTCCTGCAACTCAAAGAGATCTTGTTTCTCTGACTGAGGTAGTTTGAATTCTGTGATGAACTTCAAATGAACTTGGGCAAGGGTGAATTCTTGTCCTTGCACCCCTAATTCAATATCCATAATGTACCATTTGAGAGAATGGCCCCTCAAGGTAATCTGAAACTCTACTAATGTTTTTTCATCAAGGGTCCCTCTGGACCTCCAGATGGCCTCATATAAGAACCAATGTTTCTCTACATATTTGTCCCCTTTACCCCAAAATTATGGGTATCGGGCGATCGATCCTCCCATATTTCTAACCATTGTGGTCTCACTACTCCTATTAGAATGAAACTTAATGGTCTTGGTTGCGATATTCTTGGGGATCCCAATATCCTCCCAACATTTACACTTACAGATTGATTTTGACTAACTGGGTGTGATGGAATAGAACTAGCATAAGTAGGTGGTGTAGAATTCACCATGGGTATAGATGAAACATGGGGGGTGGTTGATGCAGGGTTGGTTCCATTGACTTCTAGGCAGGTTTCTTTTATTTGGGGGTATCATTTTCTTCCTCTTCAGTAGGCTTCACTACCTTATTCTCGATGTTTCCTGATATCGGGTTTGAATCTTCTTGAGCTCTTGCAAGATCCATACCTTCTTTCTCTTCCCTTACTTCTCCAAACTCTTCTTCTCATCCACCCATCTAGAGACTCCTTCCTCTCTGTGCTTCTCTCTACTGTAATCTTAGACTGACCAGTCTTTGTTGTCTTCTTACCTTCCTCAACTCTTCCTTCTTTCTTTCATATGTTCCTCTTGATACAATTTCTTTCTGGAACACCTTTGTTTCATTTATTTCTTTACCTTTTTGTGCCACCACTTCTCAACAATGGATGCTCTACTTAAGGATCACTCATTTCTTGATCTTCCTCTATATTTCAAAGAACAATTTCCTTCTCAGGTCATGATCCTACCCCTAAATCACCCTACCCTAAGCGTAGGTGTTTATGCTTCCATCTCATTCAAGGGAGTAGTTATCATCCCCTCTTCCATCAAGAATTATTTGATCCACACAATAATTTCCCTCAAAAGTCTTCCGCAAGCACCTTTCTTGAAAAAATATTCCTCCTATGAAAAATATTGGTGATTTTTAGCTGGGAATTCAATGATGTATCCCTCTAGAGTCGTATTAACCCACAAATCAACTGCTTGTGTGATCTGGTTGTTGGTAGAATGACTGTAGTTACACAAAAACCCACAGGTGATTAGTAAACTCACCACCATAAGATTTCAAGGATCCATGAGAGGTGATTAGTCCTTATCAAGATACACCAGGGAGCGTTGGCTACTTGCAATTTCATGCAACAATCTCCCCCTCAGTGTGAGCCGAGTGTGTATCAAACTCATGACCTCTAGCTCTCATACTATTTGTTGGTAGAAAGAATGTCGTTACACCAAAACCCGCAAGTGATTGATAAACTCACCACCACCAGATTTCAAGGATCCACAAGAGGTGATTAGTCCTTATCATGATACACCGGTGAGCGCTGACTACTTGCAATTTCATGCAACAGTCAATTTTTGGCACGCTTACAGGAAGAGTGTGATTTTCATTGATGGAAAATAGAAAAGCGAAGATGATACCCTTCAACCGGTCTTGCAAGAGAAGGGTCGAAGGCTAAAACCTTTGAATACTTAGAAAATATTCTAAGTCGAAATAGATCGTAAGCTCTGGAGGAGGAGTGACATTGGCTTTCGAATAGAGCATTGTGAAGAATCTGGATCATTGAATCAGAGTCTATATAGGAGGAACAAGCGTGTAGAGGAGGAGAACATTTCTCAGGCATTAGATATGAGCACATGGACCAACCGTCATTAGATCCAAAGGTAAGTGCACGGGCCTTAATTCCTTTAGAGTGCACAAGAGAAGCGGACTCATGAAGTCCCAAAGTTTCAAGGTCTATTGGAACTACCCATCATCGAGGGGGACATGTGGAAGTAGATCCGAGAGTTTGAGAATTCATACTTCTAAATATTTGCAAGGAGAAGAGTGGAAACTCATGAAGTTTGAAATCATGAAGGAAATCCTAGCCGTTAGTGGTGGGAAGGACACATGGCGAGAGATCAGTGCTGTGTTGATTTGCAAATCGAAAAATCCATAAGAAGGAGTGAATGCATGAGACAGAAACTCATGAAGTCGAAGTTCACAAATTGATCTCGATCGTTGGATCATAGAGAGATCTGGGCCATTTATCTGATGCAAGCACAAATTTGGGAATCAAAGAAAGGAGGTTCTCTAACCTCCGACATTGCAAGTCACGAAGTCTCGAAGTTCTAAGAAGAGATGTGGACCATCGATTGAGGAATTTCGTGGGACGTTGATATGGAATGATGAAGTTTCGAGTTTGACAGATCAAACTTTGAAGAATGGAGGAGAGCTAACTCGCAAGATCATGAAACACGAAGTCGCATAGAGCCTTTTTGGTTAGCATGTGGTCACAACCTATGGACATGTGAAGAAGGACTTGCACCCGGTGCTAGTTTGTGCAGGTGAAGTTCACAAGAAGATTCTTCATGAGGAACTCCTGTAACTTTCAAATGAACTGTAATTGTAATAGAGAAGAGGAAGGGTCGCATTGGCAGAGAAGCCAAGAATCTCAGGATAACAGTCACTGATGATGAACAAACTATGGATAACTGCCAGAGAAGGTGAAGAGTTGTGTGGATGATGTGGTAGAGGTCTTGGTGTTATAAAAACGTAGAACAAAGAAGAGAGGAAGCTATTTTTGGTAGTTGTTCATGCGGGTAGAAGGAGGATGTGTGTAGGATCTAACGCGAAAAGGAGAGGTGCAACACATAGCATGCAAAAGCATCATAGAGCATAAAACCTAGAAATATGCAAAAGTGGATAAGCGCATAGAAGCTGAAGAAGGCAAAGGAGAATCTGAGCTGCAATAGATCAGATCAGAGACAAATCAAGTAAGTAAGATTTTGTAAGATTCAATCAGGGTGGTAGGGTGGTGCTAGGGAGGATTTCAGTCCTCTAAATTGTAGTTGGTGCTACAAGATATTCCGGGAGTTGGTGCTTCCATCTGGTTGGTGCTAGAGAAGCCTAGGAGTTGGTACTTCCATCTAGTTGGTGCTAGAGAAATCTGAGAGTTGGTGGTCTCTGCAAGTTGTAGCTTTCTATCAAAGGTTGTAGCCTCATATTTTAGTTTGTTCTCAAAGACTATGATGTACATGAAAGTTGGAGCTTGATCGACATCCTAATAAGAAGAGGTTTTCTCACTTTATGGGTTTCCTTAGGAAAATCAATGTCTTTGTGTATTCTGTGTGATTGATCAAATATTATATATCTATGCATGTTAATTTATCATCAACACATTAAATAATAATATAGAAATATTCATAAAATAACTTGAAAATTTTCAAGCTTATATATATAATTGATTCACCCCCCCCTCTTAGTTATTTTTCCAACAATTGGTATCAAATCCGTTGCCTTTGATCAAAACTAGATCCATAAGCTTGATCATGACTAGTCATGAAAGAAGTTCAACTAATAGGGTCTCTCTGTTTGATGGAACAAACTTTTCCTTCTGGAAAATAAGGATGAGAACATATTTAATGTCCCTGGGTGTTGATGTTTAGGATGTCGTTGAAACTGGATATGTGAAGCCTATAGTCTTGGCCTCAAAAGATGATAATATGGAGTTTAGATTTAATTCAAATTCAATGAATGGCATCCTCAATGGACTTGAAGAAGGCGATTTTGTCAAAGTCATGCACTGTGATTCAACAAACGTTATGTGGGACAAGCTGATAAGTAGTTATGAAGGTAATGAAAATTTGAAAGACGCAAAAATTCATACTCACAGAATGAAATTTGAGCATTTAAAGATGGATGAAGATGAAACTATCAATAATTACTTCTTATGTATATAATAATTTGTCAACACTATGAAAGGTCTAGGTTAAATGATAGATGAATATTTTCTAGTCTAGAAAATATTAATATCTCTTCCTGATAGATTTAACTCAAAGGTCTTTGGTATAGAAGAAATAACTGATATCAAAGCATTGAAACTAGATCAACTACTTGGAACCCTAATTGCTTATGAAATGAGAATCACCAAAGGTAAATCCAATACAAGAGAGGAATCCTTTAAAGAAGATAAAAACACAAAATCCGATATAGATGAGATTGAATCAAATTTTGTGAGAAGATTGACGAAAGGATCAGGCAAATACAAAGGTAAACTTCCCTTCAAATGTTTCAACTATGGTAATATAGGTCATTTTTCATCTAAGTGTACTCACAAAAGAAAGGATCAGACATATGACGATGAAGAAAAGCATAAACACAAGAAGGTCTATAGAGAGAATAATTTTAAGAAGAAAAGCCTTTGTGTAAACAATGATGATGATCCTTCAAATAATGAAGAAAATGACTCTTCTATTGAAAGTAAAATAAATGATGTCATGATAATAGCCTTAGAATATCTAAACACTGAAGATATAGGAAGTGAGTTTGTTGATTGTGAAGTAGTAGTAAATTTTGAAGGAGAACTTGTCAGTGCCATGGAAGATATTGATAGACTCAAACAAAAGAAAACAAAACAAAAACAGTTACTGCTCAGGTATGAGAAAACATGCAATGAACCATCTGAATAAATTTCTCTGTTGAAAGTTAAGTTAGACAAAGATAAGAGGATTGAGGATATCCTCACACAACAATTAAACGAAGCCAAAACAAAAGGTGAAAATTGGAAGTTGAAGTAGTGTATGTCAGAAAATATCTAGAAAAATTTCAGGCCTTATATCATCAGAGTCTGACAAGTATTAAATATTTAGAAGGATTAGCCACCCTTCTGAATCAGTAAAGGAATCCAAAGTTGAAAATTGGTTTGGGTTATGAAGAGGGATCAAGTAATGGTCAGCCAAGCAACAAAGAGTCCATCAAGTTTGTCAAATATACAACCATTGACAACAACAAACCTGTAGAAACAAAGGAAGATAATCAGACGCCAATGAGGAGTGAAGAAAAAGGTACCAGAACTGAATCTGTAGAACAAATAAATAATACACCCTCTTCTCAAGGAAATCATCAGCATGGAAGAAATTGACCTCCTTAAAGAAGACATCCATTTTCCAGGTACAAATATTTTTTCTATGGATATTGTTTTTACTGTTCTAACTTTGGCCACAAAGATGTAAATTGTTCGTTAAAATTTAGACATGAGAAATCAAGACACCCAAGGAATAAATATCTTCCACAACAAAGAATGAGACAACCAAGTAACAAACAAACACGGACTACAAATCATGTGATGGTTGGGAAAAGGATGCAGATTAAGCATAATAGTCGTTATGATCCTTTATTCAATGAACTAGAATGTTACATCTGCCATAATTATGGACATAAAGTTGCAGAGTGTCACCTAAAGAACTATAAGCCAGTTTCAAATCACAACAGTGAAAATGTCAATGTTTGGAAGAATAAAGAAGATAAAAAGTGTGGATTAGTGTTGGCATCTCAAAGACAAAAGAACCCCTGGTATATTGATAGTGGATGCTCCAGTCATATGATAGGTGATAAAAGTAAGTTCTGGTGGCAAGCGAAATTGACCGACCGTCAACTAGAAGAACAAGTCCAGTCCGAGGTTGTCTAAGTAACCCAATCCATTTGGTGTAACTTGTTCTGACAGGTTTACTGGATCCGTTAGCCAATCTAAAGTCCTAAAATAAATATAAAGGGATAACTAATTAATGCTAAAAACTATCATATATATATGCATACTCTAACTATTGTAAATGTATTTAAGAAGAAAAACAAAACATAAAAATATCACTTATGAACAACATTTACAGGTTGCAAGTTTTACTAGAAACTTACGAAATCAATGTAAGAATAATTTATTTTGAGAATTAGATAAAGAAATCACATTTGAATATTTTTTGTCTTCTTTCTATAAATCTAACAAAACTTGAGTTAACTAAACTATGAAACACATGTGTACAAATAGTCAAAAGTTGATCTAAACTTTCTTGTTTCACTAATACATAAAATGACATAAATTAGAAACAAAGAAGCTAACCTGATATTAGTTCGATAAATGTGTTCTTTCCTCTATATGAATCAAGCGCATCAAGCTGCCACGCCTATGAGATAAATTTGCAATAGACTTATACTGAAACTATTCTGAATAAATTCATAGAATGTATTGGAAGCCAGGATTTTAGAAACAGAATAGGGAACACAAATTAATTCTGTGGTCTTATGATCACAAATGATTTCAGTTAGATGAACCTGAGTGTAACACCTTCATTTCATTGTTCAATTAAACATCAAAGAGAAATCCTAATATTCAAATTGAAAAGATGATCACGGTGCCAATATCTGGAGCAACAAATCATGAACGATATTTAAAGCAAGGATATCCTGAAACATAACATATCATTCAGTCTAAAGATATAAGACATATCAACATACCAATATTAAATAAATAAAAACATTAATGAAACACCATTTACAAAGGACTAAAGCCAAAATGTTGTACAATGTTCCATTAAGTCTTGCAAGTCATTTGTCCATCTTTGGTTCCAGGCCAATATGGATTTCATTTACAAAATAGAGAGTATTTAAAGAGTTTCTAAAATTTCAACTTCCTATATCCTAGGATAGGATCAAATCCCATAAGATCAAAATATTACAAATATGGAGGGCCTACAACCACTCATAATCAAACTATATCTTCAAATACTAATAATTTTTTTTTCTATTTACAAAATGAACAGGAGGGAGATACTAATCATCTAAATTGAACATGTTCCACCTCATAAAACCAACATCAAGATATAGCACATCCTGAAAATGAAATAGGAACAACTTAGATAATTTATTAACAATTAATTACTAAATTTTATATAAAAATGACTTGGCTACAAAAGCATGAGATTCTGTAGCCAATCTTATATTGGAAAAATAAATCTAATTTTAACTGATTTGATTCAAAAAATAACATGACTGTAATAAAAAAGGAAAAAAAAAACATTTTATCATTTAATCAGTGACTAAACATGGATCAAGATAGCTCAGAATTGATTATGGCATTCACACTGTCTGCATTCTTTATCACAATGTTGCCTGTCTTCTTAAGAGGCTTGGCTTGTCTCTGTTTGTTTTCTCTGAGGTCATGATTTTTTTTTATGAGTAATGCATTGTGGTTTTTAAAATCTTTAATTCTTGCTTGGAGAATGGGGATACCATTATAGTACCGCTCAATCCAATGCAAGCAGACCTCGCAATGCACAGAAGGAGAGATCTATCAATGAAGAGTATAGTTGGGTGCAAAAATATCAACACTACCTATTTCCGGCCCTTAACCAAGCTTAATACCAATAAACCCCTTGCTAACCTTGAGACACGGTGGAATATTACTAACAAATTTGTATTGTTGAGTAGGATCTGATTTATGACAACCTGGGTCTTCTTCTATGAGGAAAATTTCAATTTCGGGATCTGAGACCTCATTGATCTCGATCAGGTCGATCGAGCTCAAATGAAGTTTAGATCAATTCCTTAAACTTCTCGAGATCAACTGACCAACCCTTTTATTTCGAAACCCTAATGTTGCAGGCTTATGTTTTGACTGTTTGTGAGGTTTTTTACTATTGTTTTTTACAGTGGCTTTAGGGAAAACAACTAATTCGTGCACAGGGGTTTCATTCAACCCAAAACCAACATCCTATTGCCCATGTAAAAACTGATCAGGTATTACCTCATCACAAGGGTTTTCCTTCAGAGATTCTGGCCCATTACTTGAACAATCAAATCGTTCCCCTATCAGTGGTTCACCCTATTATCACCTGCTAATTTGTATTAAATTTTCCCAAAGAGTCTTGTCCTTATGTTATTTTTCCACTCAGACTTTTAAACTTTTTCACCATATCTGTCCAGCTCCCATCACCTAAATCCTTCACTCAACTCATCATCCAAAATAGTCATGTCTTCCATAAGTAAAAAATTTGACAAATATCCCAAACCTATACGTAGCCTTAATGATTATATAATTCCCTTAGTTCCATCATTTCATTCATTTTTACCCTTATTTTCATATTTCCGTTGAAAATAAAAAATATTCCTTTTATTAAGCACTCTTATCCTATCCACAAAGTCATGTGTTAAAGCCTCATATGCCCAAAGTCTTTAAAAGAATGGAAAAAAACATTTATTATTAATATAAATATTTTTATATTAAAATATTTATATTAATATTTAATCCAATATTTTATTTATGGAATCACGTCAAATCATATTATGGGCATGAATATCAATTTATAATGTGGAAAAGTCAAAGGTTGTATGGAGGGCTCACATACATATCAAGGATTGAAGTAACTAGGAGGTTAATTATGTGAAGGAGGACCGGGGAATACTACCATGGTTTATTTGAGACGTAATAAATGCACCATTTATCATATGTTTTATGTTCGACATTTTCCAGGAGTGCATTTCAACAACAATTATGGAATTTCTAATAAATGAGATTCCTCCTCACTGTGAAAAGGTTTTACAGAGGTAAGATTTAAATTTTACAAATCAAGGAGACTAATGTTTATTTCCATGGAAAATAATTAAATGGAAGATGCACACTTGGATAATTTTTATCCAAAGGTTTTACAGAAGTAAAAGAAGAAGATAAAGGTATTTTTCCAAAGACTGTAAATTGGAAAAACATTACACAGTAAATGTTTTTCCACAGTGAAACGGTAAATTGGAAAAAACATTACACAGTAAATGTTTTTCACAGGGAAATGGTAAAAGTAAATGTTTTTACAATGAAATGGTGAATTGGGAAAACAAGACATGGTCTTAAAAACCACGGGCATGAATTAAATTATGGAAATTTAATTCTACAGGATAGAAAAATATTTGGGAATTATTTTTATTTCAAATATATTATTCCCAAATGTTTAATGAGAATACAGATAAATGCAATTATATTTGAAATATTATGAGTGACATTTCAAAGATAACATGGCAAAGGAAGGAGATGGAGCGTCAGAGGAATCTGCATGGATCATGAAACATTTTTTCTGAAAAATGTCAATTGTAATCATTGTAGAAGCTGAAACGTTTCATTTCAGTTATTGTAACCAGTTGCACACTAAAGGAACTAGAACTGTAAAAGTGTTATAGGTTCTAAGTGTATTAATGGCGGGAAGAAGTGCAAGGGCATAGTTCTGGTTGTTCTGAACTTCATTGTAATTTTCTGGGGCTGAATTGAATACATATGCAACAACTTTGAAGTCTCTATGGAAAGATTCTAATGGTGGTGATATGAGATTTGTCTTCCCTCATTGTATGTGTTTCCTGTAATATTTTATGCCATACACATTTTTCTTCTATTTAAATTGGAGATTTAAAGGCCCAGAATTCATCATTTGATGCTCTTGGCTTAAGCAATTTAAACTATGTATGTTTCTTCTTAGCTAATTCATAATTCATTTTCGTAATGCTCTGATGTAGTTATCTGTTTCTATTTCCTCTTACCTCTCTAATTAAATTCAAGTTATAACTCAGATTCATTGCCTCATTTAGCCTTTATCCTCTAGAGAGTTCTACAGGCTAGTCAATGTTTTCATTCAATTTCAGAATTTTTACTCCATAGCCCAAAGTGTTCCTCCCCTTCCTTGCCAAAAAATTTATTAAAACCCCCCAAAACAAAGCAAATCTAGCCACCGATTTCCAAAGAAACATCAAGTGACATGAGAGAGCCCTCTCTGCGTTGATCAGGCTAGTGCCTCAGCTTTAAAGTTGGTTGAAATAATTACCTCTGTCGTTTGTCTATTTAGCCAGACAAAATTTATAGAGTGCTAACACCACCTATACCCATAGTAGAGGGAATCATACCTAGTGACCACAAGGTCCCCATGGTTGACCTAGTGGGAGGGATACCTCTAGGGCCTTCTCCTGGTAGTTTCTCTCCTCATCCTAATTCCAATTGATGCACCATCAATGCCATTGGAATCACATTTACGATTCATTATTATTATTTCTTGATTTGATACTTCACCAGGAAGTCATTTTCCTAAGAAGAGTCTATTCTCATCCTTTTCCACATAATTCTACTTCAATTTCTCACATCACTTATGTAACGTCCTCGACCATCCATGCCAGGCCATGCTATGATAGAGAACTCTTACGTTCTCTCTACGGAACATACTGTAACACACCCAACATCTAAATGAGCCATGCCACATAACTTTTTTGAACTGCATGCAATTAAAATACATATGCACACAGAACTCTCGTATAAGAATATATATATAAAATAGAAGGTAGACAAATACGTTATGAAATTGCATGGATTCATACTAAAATAACATTAAACAAAGAAATTCAACATATACGAGAAATACCCATAAACATATAGACATTTATAATCATGCATAGGATAAACCCATAAAAATAAGCACGTAAATAACAATGCAACATGTAAATTTATCACAGAATTGACACTTATATTTGTAAGAATATCACCAACTGCATGCAGACCTTCCACGAACCTCCCAGCCTTAGACCACACTATTCATCACTCTCAACAGTGAGTCACCCCCAAGCTGGGACTAAACTCCACCCGGGTAAAGGGATTCCTAACCAAGCTAAAGGCTCATGAACAAAAGGAAAGACTCAGTCTCAGGTGCCAAATCAAACTAAAAACCCATAGTCCCTCATTCCCCACATGCCTATCCCACCTAGGAAGTGTGCCCCTTCTCTCAACAGTCCTTCAGCTACCCCACTTCCTTTCTGGGCTTCATCAATAAGCCAGACAGGAAGTCTCAAAGCACTATAGTTGTAGTTCAACACCTTCAGGAAATCAATCCCCAACAATTCTCTCTCCCAGAGAATTTCTCATGGGCCTGACAACCCGCTTATTCAGTTCATCTCCCAAGATAACCAAACACACCAACACAAATGGCTATGGATACAGGTTCGAGTACAGTCATGAAGATACAAAGGATAGCTCAATGGGTGTGAATACTCATGGATGATTGAATGGATGTCCCAATGATGGAAGGAATGATGGAAATAATGTGATGGAAAAGATGATAGGAAATGAACCAAGTCCCAACAATATGTATGCATGTCCCCAAATTGACACTTGTCATGTTGGGAGCTATTTTGGCCCACTTGTACCCAACTTTAGAACTTAGGATAAAATAATTATCCATACTATATGATTTAAGAAATATTAATATAATATTCCTTTTTGGCTTAAGCTCCCTAGCTTAGCCCCTTTCCTTAACTTAGCCCCTCCCTTTACCTAACTAGTGGAGTTTAGTACCCCTTCTCTTTTATCATGGCCGTTCTACGCGCAACGATGCAATTTATATTAATCACGAGACATATACAAAATAGACACACTGGCCTTCAACATCTAGGCTCTTCATCCTAATAAAAACATAAGCATCCTAGCTTATAATAACAGGCTCACCAACCTATAAAACATATCATATACAAAAAGGCTCGTTAGCCTCACAATCGCATGCACTTAAGATGTTGCGTGCGATATCCTGGAATGTGCACACTCCTCATTGCACTGCATAGTACATGCATGCACTATGCCATGAATGTTGCATACAAAAATGATATCAAAACAACTCACCAACTTAAGCACATTTTAATTACATTACAATTGGGTGCTGCCTAGTGATATTACAACTTAAGCACCTTATTTTTGTTGTTGTTGTTGATGTTTGAACAAAGATGCCCCATCTATAACCAGTATTATTCATGGATACAGGTCTCCAATAGGCCTTGATTTCATTGGCAGTTAGCATAGCTTTCTTTCCTTTCTTCTCATTTCATTTTCCTACCATTCCCGTAATTTCCTAAAGGGAAACCTCACTTGGGTATATGGATCAACCCTTCCATTTTACCTAGAAACTTATTTCTCTTCCTCCTGAGCTTGTAATATGGACTTACAGTACCTTTGGTGAACTCCTTGTACTCAACTCCATTCTTCGATGACTTATCCCTTAGCTTACATGAGGGTTTAAGGAACCTCCTTTCCTTTTTCAATGCACTCTTGCAAGACCTTCCTTCCTTAGAATGTTCAATAATTATGGGATTCTCTTCAGGATTCCAACACTTCCAATAGTGTTTCTTTTGTACGCTCTTGTACTTGCTCTATGCCCTCCTAGTAGAGTGTTTCATAATGTTCAGTAACTCTGAGATGTGCTTCCTCCTACACAATATTTCATTCCAAGGTAATTAACCACCTTGAAATTTCCTCCCGATTCTGTGAACTAACCTTGTATGACCTCTCGGAAGATTCTCTTCCAAATCCACCGCATTTAGACATGAACTCCTTGCGTTGGCTCACAAAATTTCCTCTCTCTGTCGCACACTCCTTATGTTAGATCCACCATTTTTTATTTCCATTTAAGAGTCGATTTTAAGTCACGTTGTGACCCATGCATCCAAACATGTGAATTTAGGTATGTATAACCATGAATTCGAAGTCAGAAAGTGGTCAGTTGTCCCTTGAAAATAGGAAAGGATGTCAGAGTCGAAACTTGTATAAGTGGTACGGGTGTGTCTTTTCCAAGAGGGTTGAGTCCTATTGAGAAACCAATCTCTACATGCCTAAGTCGAGTCAAGTGGTTAATGGAAATTGAATCAGCAAGTACACCAATTATTATCAATTCATCATGAAATCCAAGGGAATGAAAAATCACGATGTTCATATCATGCATGCCCAACAAACCTTATCACATGTATCCTACACGTGGGGATTTTCCATGGAAAATGTGCAACTCAACTTGGACCATATTTTCATCATGAATTCACTATCCTCTAGCATGATTTCCTCTCTTTTCAAACTCATTATAAATCTTGGATGTTCAACACTCTCTCCAGTCATAGAACCAGGCCCAAACTCTATTTGCAATTCCCCTTTCCAGTCCAGTTTGTTGAAAGTTTCCCCCCTGTGCGTTTGTTGGATATACTGAGTGCATAATACACATTTGTCACACCATGGAAACCTCTCAGAGAACAAGGAAAGGCACGTGGAGCAACAAAACTACAAGGTCCGAGCCCCAAAAAGACTAGGAGTCATTCTCACCTACGGCCGGCATCCCCAAGGACGTGAAATAAACTATTATTTTACCTACAAAGAATACTAGATCAAACCATGCAGAATCTGAAGTGGAGGGATTTGAATAGGAAGGGAAGACAGTAGGAGCCCCCTCTCTCCAACAAAAAATTCCTCGGATAAGGGGTAGGCCAAGGAGGAATAAGAAGACCATGGAAGCGCAAGATTTAGAAGAGCCATAAGATAGATCAGTAGCTGAAGAACTACTCATGCGCACCATCTGGCTAGAACCTGTTGGGGCATCGAGCCGAAAAAATAGGAGCAGAAAAAGGAGAGCAGATATCACAGGAGAAAATGATCAAGATCCAACTCAACAACTAAAGCATGCAAAGATGGCTATCGCTGAACTCTATAAAGAAAACATGGAATTGAGGCGACAACTAGGGACAAATACTACATAAGCATAAACAATGCAGGATCACGAAGGGAATGTGGCATGGTTGAAAAGTCATCTTAGAGAGGCAAAAGACACCATTGTACATCTACGAGAAGCACAAATACTAGCATAAGAAAGGCATACAGAGCATCCCAAAGAAGGTGAAGTGCTCAAGAAGGAAGCCCAGATGGCTCTCGCCAGTGCACATGAAAATAAAGTTTAGGAGGTGTTCGTTTCTACATTCAAAAAGCATAAGACAAATTTTGGTAGTTTTGAATGACACGTTTCCCCAAAGCACTATACCTTTTTGATAACGGTCGTGACAATCAAACAACCACTTGTTTCACACTCTCCTCCAACAAATGAGCACGTAATAGAAATCAGAGCCGTTATAGTAGACAAAAATCTCCTGAAAGACACCTGTTCCCTAGGAGACCTAATCAAATGGATACAATGACACATATTTCTCTATATCAAATCCTGACCGACGATCAAATTCCCATGGAAAACCTACAAATGGTCTCGAGTGAATAGATGTGATTATTGTCTATTTTTGGAAAGCACCATGCAAAGAGTCTCCCACGCATGTTGCTCAGTTTTCCTAGTTTAGGGTTAGCAATTAGGAAGCAAGGCAGCCCAAGTGGCGCCCTTGTTTATATATTTCATCTTTTTGATGTAAGCTAGGTTGGTTGGAAAATTTGGTAGACAACAACTATTGTATGTAATCTGAGTTTTGACCAGAATTTAATGCAAAGGTCCTGTAACTTGACGAAAAGATTCTAGTTGTAGTAGTTGGATGTATTATGTTCCTCTCTTTATGTATGTGCTTCCTATCATATTTTATTCATATCTTTTTCTGTCTATTTTAGAATGAATTTTGGAACTTGAAGATTCATTGTACATCGCCCCTTGTTCGCACCACTTAGAAAAAACGTCTTCTTCTAAAGCTAACTCTGAATTCTCCCGCAATGATGCTCCGAGCTACTTCTTGTATTTTCTCCTGCCACACATTATGGTTTTACACTGAAGGGTGTTTCTCGCCTAGCCTTATCCTCTCGAGTCTAGTCACTAAGTCATTTGTCCCATCTTTTCCTCAGACTGATCCCATAGCCCAAGTCTTACTTTCCTACACCGATATAACCAGAACCCATTATATTATAGGTGTTAAATCTAGCCATTGTTTTCAAAGTCATATCCTGCACGAAGACCATGTCATTTTCGAGAGAGCCCTCTCTAGATATGAAAGCCTAGTTTTAGGTCTCAAAGTTGGTTGAAAAAGTTACCTTCATCATCTATTTATCAGCCGAACATATTTGCAGAGTGATAACATTCTGGCGCCATTGTCGGGGATGAAGTTGAACATATTTTCCTTGGGAGAATGAAAAATTTTGTAGTTTGACCCCTAAGGGTAAAAGAGGGACAAAAATCAATACTAGATGAAACCCTTACCCTAGTGACTCCAGTCCAAATAGACCAGTAGCTCCAAGTAGCACAATTCAGGAAACCTGGCTCCAAAGATGATTTACACTAGAGTGAATCATGACCCAAACCCCTCGGAGCCTGTGTACAACCCTTAGAAGATCCTGTGCAAGTCTATAGAGTGTGTGCCGGACCCGTTCTACTACCTGGGAAAAATTTGGCCCTTGCCCAAATATGGTGCACAGAGCATTGATGACCTTGAGTTTGATGCATTCTTTGAGCAAACTCTGTTCAGGTCGAAGTTAGAAACTAGTTTGGACAAGACTGTTTTCGACCCTAAAAAATTCCAAGCCCTAGTATCAGGTAATATCCCTCATAATCTGAATCCTCCTAGAGATATGGCTTCCAGATTCGCTCCACTCATCCTGCCTACCCAATTCCATGACTTTCCTCAAAATTATAGCTAGAGGATCAGGCTCTACGACGCTGAGGAAAATGTTTCCACTCAGAGGCACCTGGATTTTTTTAATGATTTCATCGACCTGGAGGAGGTGGACTACGTAGATGAAAAAATGAGGATGTTTTCGCAAAGCCTTTCGGGAGATGTAAGAAAATGGTTCAAAGCCCTCCCAACCATGAGCATTCGAGACTTCGTCGCATTCGAGACGTCATTCCTAGATAAATGGGGAGACAAGAAAAACCCTTTGCAGTTGCTGACACAATACAATAACATGAAGAAAGCACCATAAGAGACAGTGCAGGAATTCTTAGCCCATTTTTGGAATGTGTACAACTCTATCCCTACAGAAGTCAAGCTACCCCCTGATGTTGCACAGTTGCAGTATGTTGATTACTTCGACAATGATTTCTCCCTGTTGTTAAGAGAAAGAAGAACAATGAATCTATATGAAATAATGAGTAATGATGTTGAAGTTGAAGTAAACATGATGGCACCGAGAAAAATAAAACCAAGGTTCAACCAAGGTGACAAGACACCCCAGGGAGATGCACAACCATTGACATCACGGTACTTAGACAATAAATTTGACATGATGATGAATACCATGGAGAATTTTATGAAGAGAATGTCCATGGGAAACAAACCTGTTGCCCGAGAATAGAACGACCCACCTCCCAGAAATCAGAACCTCAGAAGGGTTCAAATCCCTCAAATCAAACAGAGAGAAAACTAAGAGAAAAGGGATCAAGGTGACCAACAAATGAGACCTCCTTTCCCTAACAACTACGCAGATGAGGATTTCGACTAGACTTTCGACGACCAGATGCATTGATGCGATGACCAAAACCCGTGCGTGTTCTTGACAAAGAGAGAGCATGATCGATATATGAGCAGAAACAAAGACTTCATGCCAGAGGTTGATGATGATATGATACTTGAAAAAAATGATGTTTCATCTTGGGAGACAAAAGTGTTCAGGAAAGGTTATCAATATGCTATCATGCAGTTCCAAAATAAGTACAACCTCTGGGGAAAAGACGTGCCTATCGAGTCACAATAAACAAACCCCATAAGGAAGCCTCTGGTGGATACCCCTTCCACAAGATGACCAAGGTCAGATAGCGTGACTAAGGATGCGATAGAGAAAGATAAGTCAAAGGAGGAGGTCCCCAATAAATCTCTGGAGACAGGACGAGAGGCAAGCGTAAAAGAGGTGGAGAAAACTTGTCCCCCTTTCAATTTTGAACATGATATGGACAAAACAAAAATCTTTGTCCCGTTCAATGAACTTATTAGAAAGGGTGAGTATCGAGAAAAAATCATTAAAATGTTGAAAATGGGGGGGACCCCCGATACTCAGAATATTCAAGACGATCACCCCACCATCCTTTTTGGTCCATGCATTGAAGAGACAAGAGATACCGAAGATGTCCCTCCTTTCTATGTCAGCCTAAAGATCCATGACATGACCCTGCATAATTCCATGCTATATTCTATCATGTCGCACAACCTCATGCCGAAGGTGATCATGGATTAACTAGGTTTGGATGTCACTAGGATATACAAAGACCTTTTCTCCTTTGATTCGAGGAAAGTGAAGTGTTTAGGCCTTATCAAAGACCTAGTTGTATAGTTGGCTCAAATCCCCACTAAGAACATGGTCATGGATGTGGTCATCCCAGACATACCCCCAAAATTTGGCATGCTTCTCTCGAGGTCATGGGTTGCGAAGTTGAAGGGAACATTACAGATGGATATGTCGTATGCCACTATCCCTATTTTTGGCCATGACAGAAGGTTGTACGGAGAAGTGTTGCTGAAATACATGGTAAGCAGCAAGACGCAGCCACACAATCATCCCATATACACCATCAACATTGAGGTGGGTTCTTCTATATTCTATAATGACTTGATTTTTGAATAGGAATAACTGGCTGCCATCATAACAACTGATGAGAAGACCGTGCGGGAAACAATAGAATGCGTCGACCCAAAAGAATGTGCAGAAAACATGGTGTGGAACATGAGTTTTGATGGTGCAGTCAATAGAGAAGGAGTTGGGGCTGGTGTATGGGTGAGCCCCCCTAAAGAAAGAACAAAGATGTGCTCATACAATCTTGCATTTGAATGCACTAACAACATGGTCGAGTATGAAGCACTAATATTGGGCTTACAAGTTCTGAAAGAATTGGGTGCACAGAAGATAGTAGTGCACAAAGATTCTGAGTTGATCATAAATCAGGTAAAGGGTGTATATCAGACCAAACACCCTAGGCTGAGAGTGTACAAGAATTTGGCTTTGGACCTCCTTGAAGGATTCTTAGAGTATGACCTATCTGCTATCCCCAAAGAGAAAAATCAAATCGTCGATGTGTTGGCCACCTTGGCCTCAATTTTTAAGATCCCCATCTTCCCAAACAAAAAATATGAAATCGAGGTCAAGTATAGGCCGATAGTGCATGATAATATCAAACACTGGCAAGTGTTTGATGATGAAAAAGAGGTGGAATTATTCCTCCTTATGAGCGACGAGTTGGATAATACAAACATTGATGAGGAATGTTGTGACTATGAAGATGAGAGCATGGATGCACACAATAACAACGACCCTTTCCAAAACCAAATCGTGGGAAGGGACATAATACAATTGAAAAATAATATTATTCCAAAGGGGTTGGTGCCACTGGAAAATCTGTTTGATGAAAATGATGTGGCTAAGAACCCCAAGATCACTGGAAGTGAATAAGATGTGGAAGAATGCAACATCAGGACTGAGGAGAACCCGAAGATGGTAAAATTATCCAAGAAACGCATTCCAGAGGTCAAGCAGGACTACGTAAAACTCATGAAATATTTCTCAGACATATTCGCATGGAGCTATGATGACTTGAAAGTGTATGACACGAAAGTGATCCAACATGTTATCCCTCTCAAGGAAGGTCATAAACCTTTCAAACAGAAGCTGAGATGGATAAATCCCTTGTTTCTTTCGTTGATCGAGAAAGAGGTGTTAAGCCCTAATATTGGCTCATTACCCCTTAATTGGGGCATATTAGATTAGTAATGCTATTTTATTTATGTCATCTTTAGGCCACTAGTTTTAATTTAGATTAGTAATGTTATTTTAATTATGTCAGCTTTAGGCCATTATTTGTAATTATACCTCCTAGTCTCCTATATATACCAAGGAGACATTTTCATTTTGAATCATCTTGTACTTGAAAATTTAAGTGGGGTAAAAGCAGGTTGCCCCCTCGAAGAGTCTTATTATCTGAAATTATCTATTTTTCAAGGCGTTGAGTACTTTTCCTGAGGTTTCTATATGCTATATTGATGCTTGGTTCTTAACATATGGTATCAGAGCTCAAGGTCTTGGGGTTTCACTGCTACATCTGAGACACCGTGGAATTTTTTCTATAACTGTTTTTCTACAATGTTTCCAAAGGAACGGCTTAGAGGATATTTAGAATACGGATCAAGGTACATTGGGTTAACAATTCATCTCTTGAGGCCTTATACTTTCAGAGATAAAGCCTGTACAAGATAGGTTTCTAGAATCATCCTGAAATGAGTCATTGCGGAATTTTTGCTATAAAACATTTTCTGTAATGTTTCAGACCCTGAACTATGGAGGCCATTTACCAAAATTGGTAATGTATCTGTGGTAAAAAGCTAAGCTTCTGGGTCATCTTAAATTTGTAGATACACCCTGTGTAAGATAGGGTATCTGACTAGTCCTATGGACTAGTCTCAAGAAGGTGTTCCAAGTAAAACAATCATAACGTCTTCCTAGAGTATCCAAATTGTGTGGGACTGGTTGCATTGTATCATGGACAGTCTATAGTATTTTGGGTGTGAGTCTCAGAATTTTATATCAATTATTTTGTGCGGGGCACACTATACAAGTGAGATCTCCTGGAAAGGACAAAAATCGACAAGTTGTGGGGAAGCTACCATAAATTCCACTTCGCACATCCAATTTTGATCATACCTGTGGCATTGCAGAGAAGAAATATCACAGAAATACATAAGAGAAAGTTTCATACCCAGAAGGGCCACAAATTGGGAGATACAATAGAAGAAATATTGTCTAGCAGAACCACCTCAAAATCAAGGTTCAAAAGTGATACTTGGCCAACATGCCACCCAAAAAGGGAACTTCTACACCAAATAAGCCTCCAGAAAATCCTACTTGGATTCTT
>ML788645.1:594635-613376 GCA_009831015.1 Picea engelmannii
TAGGCCATTAGTTGTAATTTAGATTAGTAATGTTATTTTAATTATGTCGGCTTTAGGCCATTATTTGTAATTATACCTTCTAGTCTCCTATATATACCAAGGAGACATTTTCATTTTGAATCATCTTGTACTTGAACATTTAAATGGGGTAAAAGGAGGTTGCCCCCTCGAAGAGGGTTATTATCTGAAATTATCTCTTTTTCAAGGCGCTGAGTACTTTTCCTGAGGTTTTTATATGCTATATTGATGTTTGGTTCTTAACAAGAGGTAAAGAATATTTTCGAATCTAAAATTATTGCTTCTTTGAGGTTCTTGAAATGGGTAGCTAATTTGGTACCTATAAGAAAGAAAAACGATGAGATAAGACTGTGTGTAGACTTCTGAAATTTAAATAAAGTGTCTCTCAAGGACCTCTACCCCCTTTCTAAAATGGACTACATCTTGCAAAAAATGGTGGGGTCCCAGAAGATGTCTATGTTGTATGGGTTCTCAGGATATAATCAGATCATGGTCCACCCAGACAAAAGAGAGAAATCAAATTTCACAACTCCATGGGGAACGTTTATGTACGCAAAGATGTCGTTCAGCCTGATGAATGTTGGAGCCACTTTTCAGAGGGCCATGGAAATCACGTTTGCTGATGAAAAGGACAAATTCATTGTGATTTATCTGGATGAAATCACAATGTACTTTGCCTCCAACAAACAACATCTCGAGAACCTAAAGAGAGTTTTCCAGAAGTGCAACAAATTCAACATATCAATGAATCCAAAGAATTTTCACTTTGCGGTGGAAGAAGGAAATATGTTGGGGCACATAATTTCCAAGGAAGGCATTAAGATAGACCCCAACAGGGTTGAAGGGATTCTGAATATTAGAACCTCTCACAGTAAAAAGGAGGTGCAATCCTTCCTGGGAAAGGTAAACTTCTTGAGGATATTCATCCCAAACCTGGCGGAAATCATAAAACATATAACTTGCATGCTCATGAAGGGAAATGAGATCAAGTGGAACCTAGAGGCCAAGAATTCTTTTGAAGATATCAAAGTGGCACTGACTAAATCTCCTGTACTAGCCAACCCGTATTTTACGAAATATTTCCTCCTATTTTCATTCGCCTCAGAACACATTATTGTTGGTGTGCTGCTACAAAAAGACGAACAAGATTTCGAAAAACCCATAGCACATTTCAGTCGGATGTTGCATGATGCTCCACTAAGGTATGACATTATGGAAAAATAGGCATACGCCTTAGTGAAATCCTCAAAATAATTCATGACATACATATTGCAATCCCATGTCATCGGTTGTGTACCCAACAATTCAGTAAAAGATATCCTGACTCAACCTAACCTGAAAGGAAGGAGAGGCAAGTGGATAGTGGCCATGTTAGAATACGATCTTGAAATCAAGCCTACAAAGCTAATCAAAGGTCAGGGTATCAAAAATTTAATGCCGTAGTTGGACTACGACTCTATAGGAATGGATTTCATTGTTGATCTGTCGGAATGCCCCCAAGAAGAAAAAACTGCATAGGCGCCTCAACAGTTCATTGATTCTCCATGGTACATGAACATCATATATGTGCTAGAGAATATCCAGGCCCCTCCGGGCATGAGTAAGACTAAGTCCAGATCTCTCAATATTAAAGCGGTTAATTTCTGCATCCTGGACAACTAACTCTACTGGAAAGACCCTAAGGGAATATTGCTGAGATGTTTGTTGGAAGTCGACACGAAGCGGTCCATACAAGAATTGCACAAAGGAGAATGTGGAGGACACCACTATTGGAGGACCACCATGCACAATATCCTGAGGGAAGGTTATTACTGGCCTAAAAAAATTTCTGGCATATATAAGGAGGTCTCCAACTATCACAAATGTCATATTTTCGATGGAAGAAGAAAGTTGCAGCCCTTACCACTAAATCCGATCTCATTTGAAGCACCTTTCATGCAATGGGGTCTATATTTCATAGGAGAGATAAATTCGCCATCCTCTGCACAACACAAATGGATACTCATGGCCATTGACTATTTCATGAAATGGATAGAGGAGATTACCACGAAACAATCTATCGACGCAGTCATCATCCAATTCCTAGAGACAAACATCTTGTCGAGGTTCGAGTGTCCCGTTAAGATTATCATAGATAATGCAGCTACATTCAAGTCCAAGAGGATGGATAAATATTTCTAGGATTATAACATAACCCTGGGGAATTCCATGATGTACTATCCGCAAGGAAATAGATTAGTAGAATCCTCGAATAAGATCCTGACCAGGATCATCAAAAGACTCCTGCAAGAAAACAAGAGATTTTGGCATAAAAATATTATCTACGCACTGTGGGTAGATCGGGTTACTACCAATAACTCTATATCAACGTCTCCTTTCCATATCATTTACGGTGCAGACACAAGTTTCCCTACTTCACTGGGACCACCCGTTAGGAAGTTATTGCAAGAACAAGAGGCTGAGCCAAGTGTTGCGCAAAGGAGAATTAATCAACTAATTCACATGCAACAGGCAAGAGAGCAGGTGTACGATCGATTGCAACTCCCTCGGGAGAAGATAAAAAAGGATTTCAGCAATTTTTTGAAGTAGGAATATTTTTAGGTCAAAGATTTGGTTCTGATATGGGACGCGAGAAATGAAGGTAAAGAGAAGCATGGAAAGTTCTACCACCTTTGGATAGGTCCTTTCAAAATCAACGCATACTACAGAGACGATGATTATTTCCTGGAA
This sequence comes from Picea engelmannii, assembly GCA_009831015.1. Taxonomy (NCBI): domain Eukaryota; kingdom Viridiplantae; phylum Streptophyta; class Pinopsida; order Pinales; family Pinaceae; genus Picea; species Picea engelmannii. The sequence goes on from ML788645.1 coordinate 597,384, forward strand.
GGATTAGATGGCTAATGCCTTGGTTGGAGGCCTATGAATGACAGGTTCCTCAAGAATTACTTAATGAAATAAAGGTTGTTTAAGTCATTTGTCACTATAAATAGTCATTTTATTTTTGTGTCGAGTCAGTAGGTCAACAGAAAATTGAAGCCCGAAGTGAAGGCCCTAAGTTTATGTTGAAGTCTTAGAAGCTGCGTCAATAGGTTTAGTTTGTTTTTCGTCCATCATTTATTTTTCTCAGTGTCTAGAGGTCAAATAAAACCCAATGTTTAGGCACTTGGTCTACTGTTCTTTGCTACATCACAGAGATGATAGCATCCCTGTTGGAGCCAACTGCTAGCGCCACCATTTTTATTTCCATTTAAGAGTCATTTTTAAGTCACATTGTGACCCATGCATACAAACATGTGAATTTATGTACGTAGCACCATGAAGTTGAAGTCATCAAGTGGTCGGTTGGCCCTTGAAAATGGTAAGGGATGTCAGAGTTGAAACTTGTAGAAGTGGTACGGGTATGTCTTTCCAAGAAAGTCGAGTCCCGTTGAGAAACTAGTCTCTACGTGCCCAGGTCGAGTCAAGTGGTTAATGGAAATCACATCAGAAGGTACAAAAATTATTACAAGTTCATCATGAAAGCCGAGGGAATGAAAAATCGCAACATTCGTATTATGCATGGCCATCAAACCTTATCATATGTATCCTACACATAGGGATTTTCCATGGAAAACCTGCAAATAGACTTGGAATATATCGTCGCCATGAATTCACTTTCCTCCAACATGATTTCATCTCTTTTCAAACTCATTAGAATATTAGATGTTCAACACTCTCTCTAGTCGCAAAACCAAGCCCGAACTCTGTTTGCAATTCCCCTTGCCAGTCTAGTTTGTTCAAATTTTCCCCCATATGCGTTTGCTGGATATACTGTGCACATAATACACATTTGTCGCACCATGGTGACCTCTCAGAGTGTAAGGAAAGGCACGTAGAGCAACATAACTACAAGGTTCGAGCCCCAAAAAGACTGAGAGCCATTCTCACCTGCGACGGGCATCCCCAAAGACATGAAAGGATCTATTCTTTTACCTATAGAGAAGACTAGATCAAACCATGAAGAATATGAAGTGGAGGGATTCGAACATGAAGGGAATACATTAGGAGCCCCCTCTCCCCAACAACAAATTCCTTGGAGAAGGGGCAGGCCGAGGAAGAACAAGGAGACCATGGAAGTGTGAGTTTTAGAAGAGATGTGTGCCAGATCGGTAGCTGAAGAACTACTCATGCGCGCCATATGGCTAGAACCTGTTGGGGGATCAAGCCATGAAAATGGGAGAATAAAAAGGAGAGAAGATATCACAGGAGAAAATGATCAAGAGCCATCTCAGCAACTGAAGCAGGCAAAGATGGATATCACTGAACTCTATCAGGAAAACATGGAATTGAGGTGGAAGCTAGCGAGAAAGACTACGGAAGCATCAGTAGCGTAGGGTCACGAAGGGAACATGGAATGGTTGAAAAGGCATCTCAGAGAGGCACATGACACCATTTTACATTTGCGACAAGAATAGAGACTGGTAGAAGAAAGGCATACAGAACATCCCTAAGAAGGTGAAGCGAATGAGAAGGAAGACCGCATGGCTCTCATGAGCATGCATGAAAATAAATTTTAGCAGGTGTTCATTTCTACATCTGAAAATCATAAGACAAATCTTGGAAGTTTTGAAGGACATGTTTCCCAAAATTACTATACCTTTTTTATAATGGTCGTGATAATCAAACATCCGCTTTTTGCGCACTCTCCTCTTGCAAATGAGTGCATAACAGAAATCAGAACCATTATAGTAGACAACAAGCTCCTAACAGACACCTGTTCATTGGGACACCTGATCAAAGGGATACAATGACAAATCTTTCTCCGTATCAAAGCCTGACTAATGATCATATTCCCGTGGAAAACCTGCAAATGGTCTCGAGTGAACATATGTGATTATTGTCTATTTTTGGAAAGCACCATGCAAAGAGTCTCTGACGCATGCTTCTTAGTTTTCCTAGTTTAGGGTTAGAAGTTAGGAGGAAATATCCCAAGCGACGCCCTTGTTTATATATTTCATCTTTTCGATGTAATATAGGTTGGTTGGGAAATTTGGTAGACAACAACAATTGTATCGAATCTAAGTTTTGACCAGAATTTAATGCAAAGGTACTATAACTTGACGAAAAGATTTTAGTTGTAGCAGTTGGATGCATTGTGTTCCTCTCTTTACATATGTGCTTCCTATCATATTTTATTCATATCTTTTTCTATCTATTTCGGAACGCATTTTTGAACCTGTGGATTCCCTATACAGTGCACCTTGTTCGCACCACTTAGACAAAACGTTTTCTTCTAAAGATAACTCTGAATTCACCCACAGTGACGCTTTGAGCTAATTCCAGTATTTTCTCCCACCACACATTATGGTTTTACACTGAAGGTTGTTTCTCGTCTAGCCATATCCTCTCAATTCCAGTCACTGAGTCATTTGTCCCGTCTTTTCCTCAGACCAACCCCATAGCCCAAGTCTTATGTTCTTGCACCAATATAACCAGAACCCATTATATTATAGGTGTTAAATCTAGCCATTGTTTTTAAATTCATATCCTTCACGGAGACCACACCATTTCTGAGAGAGCCCTCTCCATATCCAAAAGGCTAGTTTCGGGTCTCAAAGTTGGTTGAAAAAGTTACCTTCGTCGTCTTTTTATCTGCCGGGTAGATTTATGGAGTGATAACACCTTGCACTTATCCTAGAGAACCATACCTAATCTGACACACTCACGGATAGAAAACCATATCTCTATCCCTATAGATGATTTCTAACATTAATCTATAACTCAAATGCATGTAAATGACATTCATAACACAACATCCATTAAACAAAAATTGATAACAGGAAAAACTTCCATTTTCTATTAATGGTGGAATATCAAATTACAATAGTGGAGTCTGAGCTACAACAGAGTCTTGGCTCTGTGCATTTCTCTTCTGGCTAAATCTATCTTAGCTAAACTACAACCACACTACCCTACTTGGCAACATAAAAATATTTATACAAGAGGGGCTCGATGAGATTTCCTCGCAAGCTAAACTAGTGGTGTCAAATCACCATTCAAAATGCCTATCTAATGGGAAAATTACAATGATGGAAATCTGCTCCAAATCGGATGCAGATCCCTCCTACCATCAACCACTTAATGGTGACCTTATCTCTATCTTGTGTGAATGCACAACTTGGCTCTTCCATCTTGTCATCATTAAATTCCTGGATTGCACTTTTTATTCTTGAGGCAAAATGAGAGGGATGCACCTCTTCCTTTCTTGAATGCACACCATGTGAGTTAATTGACTAGCGCATGCTGAGGTGGAGTGATTCTCCTACATCATACTCCACATATATGAAAATCATGATCTCCTGATCATGATTTTCCAGTGTGGTTGAAATCCTCCTGGATCCCAAATTTTCTCATGGAGCTGTCTTTCAGCTCCTCTACTTCATTGTTACTGCTCCTACATCTTCCCCACTGCTCATTTAGGATTCCTTTTGTTAAGATGCTCCTTACTAACCACTTCCTTTTCCAACCCTAAAATCAGCTTCCTTATCTCCTTTATCACCATATCCATCTTGTCTACTAGCTGAATCTCCTTATGCAGTCTCCTCTTTCGCACTTTCTTCTGTCGATCAAAAGGTAGATCATCCTGATCCCCCATGCTATATTTTCCATATCCTGTGGCCTTAGCTTGCAACCTTGATGCAGACTCCAGTCCTCCAGTATCATCATTGAGTTGCTTCTCAACTTTCTCCCCTAATAGATCAACTTCTGTTAGCTCCTCTTGTGTTGGTTCAGTTCCAACTTCCTCCAACTATTCCTTAGGTGGGTTGGCTCCTCCATCTATTTCCATCTTAACCTATTGGATGTGATGACTTTGCACTATCACCCTTCTCTCTAGGGAATCCAATTCTTCATACAGATCAACTAAGTCCATATTGTATGCCTCCTCTTTGGTTGCAAGCTCCAGTGTTGTAGTTATTTCTTGTTCATCTGCTTGGCTTAAAATTACATGCAATTTTGCAGAACACTCTTCTCCTTATGCTGGGGAAACATTAGTGTCTTCTCCTTCTCCTCCTCCTTGACATTTTATGCTAGTTATCCTTTTGTCACTGCATTTTCATCACATGCTCTTGCCTCAACTAGGTGGCTTGGTAGGAATATATCAACCCCACCAATGATCAGAATACATTTTTTATCCTCCCCTGTCAGCATTCCTTGTTGATACGAACTTAATCCCAATTTCATGAGACTATCGGATAGTCTCCTCTCCTCTCCCTTGTCCATCTGGAAATATAGGATTTTTCTTATGCCTTCCTGACAGTCTATGAGATCGACTAATCCTATCTCATTTCCTACCTGGTAGCATGAATTTCCACTATCTCTCCACTGGAAGTCTATGAGGTCCTCACTTTATCTCCCTTCCTCATCACCGAGGATTTTCCCAACTTCTAGTTCACATATGTAAACCACTTCCTCCTCTGTGTCACTGAGGTTTTCAATTTCCATCAACCACCTCCTCAACTCTCGTTGCTTCCTCCTGGCCAACCACTCCTAGACATGCCACTTTTTTTTCCTCTTCAGAGGTCATTCATATGTTCAGTGAACCTTTTCCTCCTGCTTCATCTTCAATGTCAGTCTCTCCATCTCTGCTCAAATTTCAGTGAACTCCTTGTCAATTTCCTCTTTTCTTTTCCTCTGGTGGTCTGCTCCTCAACCACACTCATGACCTTCAAAATTCATCTTCACCTTCCACCTCCTCTCCTAGAAATTCTGTTGTTCACTCTACAACTGGGAGCATCTCCAACTTCTCCTTCACCTGAAATTTATAGACAAAAACTATGCTCTAATACCACTTGATGCACACCCCCTTCCCTCCAAAGGGCTTCTTGACCTCCTGATAGTGAATTGTTTAAGTCATTGAACCGAATGGTTCATCGAAATACTCATGGGAACTAATTTATCTTGACACATGTCCTTTTCCTTCTAGATGTAGGTTATGTGGTACCCATGGACCCTCTCCTTAGCGCTTTTCAAATATTAGCATCAACAGATGTTATTTCTCTGTGTTAGGATCCTCCTTGGTGTGACTAAGGACTATGACTATGGTCCAAATCCCTTCATGCCTCCATGCTTCATAACTTTCCTCATCTTATTACTCCCCTTTTTCCTGATTCCCAAATCAATGAATTCTTCGGGACCCGATCTATGTCCACGTTCCTCCTGCACTCGACGACTGCGATCAAATCATGAGTTCAGATTTCATGAGTACTCTCTTATCCCAACTCTATCCTTCCTGATTTATGAATCAGAGAAGTTTCGATCCCAACTCCACGTGTCCTATCCCAATGGACGACTAGGTTTGCTTCGACTCCTAGCTCTTCGGGTATCCTCTCCTTAACTTTTCTCGAAGGATTCTTCCTTCGGACTATGTGGATCTCTACCATGTGTCTTTTGGATCCAATATTTTAGAACCACTTCATGCCTCACAACTTCACGAATATATCTGTTTGCTCCTGGAAAACCTCCCAAAGCTCCTACTCCCAAACCTCTCGATCCTCTGCCACCTGTCTCCTCCGACAATGGATGATTTTTCGGCCTTCGAGATTTCGACAAGTCCCCAATCCCCTTTGTACACTTAGCACAAATTATTTCTTTCGAGACTTAGGTTTTTCTCCAACTCCTTCTGCACTCCTTACAGAGTTCTGCATAGACTCTTATGCGACTTTTCTCAGCTTGAAAACCTTCAAAGTTCACTGTTCCTCTATGAACTTCCTCGTGTCCTCCTGGAAACTTATTTCTCTTCCTCCTGAGCCTGTAAGATGGAATTACAGTACCTTTGGTGCATGCATTGCACTCAAATCCATTCTTCGATGGATTCTCCCTTTGCTTACGGGAGGTTTTAAGGCACCTCCTTTCCTTTGTTGATGCATTCTTTCAAAGCTTTCATTCCTCAGAATGTTTAGTAATTCTGGGATTCTCTTAAGGATTCCAACACTTCCAACAATTTTTCTCTTGTACACTCTCGTACTTTCTCTATGCCCTCCTGGAAAAGTGTTTCAGAGTGTTCAGTAACTTTGAGTTGTGCTTCCTCCTACATAATCTTTCTTTCCAAGGTACTTAACCACCTTGAAATTTCCTCCTGAGTCTGTGAATTAACATGGTATTCCATCCTAGCAATTTCTCTTCTGACTCCACTGAGTTCAAACACGCACTCCTTGTGTCGGCTCACAGATTTTCTTCTCTCTTTCGTGCACTCCTTGCACTTAGCCTAGAGAACCATACTTAATCCAACACACTCATAGATAGAAAACCATATCTCTATCCTTGCAGATGATTTCTAACATTCATATATAACTCAAATGCATGTAAATGAAATTCATAACACAACATCCATTACACATAAATTGATAACAGGAAAAACTGCCATTTTCTATTAATGGTGGAATATCAAATTACAATAGTTGATTATGAGCTACAATGGAGTCTCAGCACTGTGTGTTTCTCTTTTGGCTAACTCTATATTATCTAACCTACATCCACACTACCCTATTTGGCAACATACAGAGATTTATACAAGAGGGGCTTGACGAGCTTCCCTCGTAAGATAAACCAGTGGTGTCAAATCACCATTCAAAATGCCTATCTAATAGTAAAATTACAATGATGGAAAGGTTTTCCAAATCAGATGCAGATCCCTCCTACTGTCAACCACTTAATGGTGACCTTATCTCCAACTTGTGTGAATGCACAACTTAGATCTTCCATCTTGTTATTATTAAAATCCTGGATCGCGCTTTTGATTCTTGAGGCAAAATGATAGGGATACACCTCTCCCTTTCTTGAATGCTCACCTTGCGATTTAATTGACTGGTGTGTGCTGAGGTGGAGCGATGATCCTGCATCACATTGGAAATGGAAATGGAGATGGTATGCGTTTCTTTGCCATTTCCTTTTATGGTATGCATTGGCAATGGTATGGTATTGTATGGTATGCATTGGCATTAGCAATGGCAATGGAAATGACAATGGTATGGTATGCATTGGAATTGGCATAAAATACAAAACGAGTGGCATAAAGGAGTTATGTAAGATCCCATAAATCTATTGGTCCAAGGCTCACATGAATACACTACCCAAAAATTCCCAATACAGTGTTCTTTAAAATCGACCTCCTCTTTAGGAATTTCACTATGCCTCATTGACCAAAACATTGGAATTCTCATGTAAGTATTTTTATATAAGAAATATGGGATAACAAGTTGTAGAATCACATGCTTAATGAATCCTTTGATTTTATGTCAATTGAATGCAAGGCAAGGCATGTCAAGTGAAGGAAATGCATGAAAAGTGAAGTCATGGCATGGAAATACATGGTATGGAAAGACAAGACATGGAAAGTGAAGGCAAGGCAAGGCATGGCATGGAAAAGGAAAGGCATGCAAAGTGAATGCAAGGCAAGGCATGGAATGACATGGCATGGAATGACATGGAAATACATGGGATGGAAAGGCATGGTATGAAAAGAAAATACATGGAAAGTCAAGGAAATTCAAGGCATGGAAAGGCATGGAATGGAAAAGAATCACATGGTATGGATGGCATGGCCTGGAAAAGGCAAGGCATTCTAAGTGATTGCAAGGAAAGGCATGGAATGGAATGGAATGTAATGACATGGGAAGGCATGGAATGGAAAGGAATGGTACAAAAAGACAAGACATGGAAAGTGAATGAAATGCAAGGCATGGAAAGGCATACCATACCATACCATACCAAGGAAAAGAAAGGCATACCATACCATACCATTTCCATTGCCATTTCCAATGTCAATGCATGTGGTACTATACCATACCATTGCCAATGCACACCATTTCCATTTCCAATGCATACCATACAACAAAAAGGAAATGCATACCATACCAATACCAATACCAATGCATATACCAATTCCAATACCAATGCATATACCAATTCCAATACCAATGCCAATACCAATCAAAATCATACCATAACAATGCATACCATTGCCATTGCCAATGCATCCCATTGTTGATTGTTGGAAGTAGGCCAAGGAAGAAAGAAAGGCTATTTTGGGAAGGAAGGCATGCATGAGGAAAGAGATAGCTGGAAGGAAGAGAATCACATGCACATGCATGGAAGACCTAACGAAGTTAGGGTTAAGGTTTTTGTAATACATTGTAATGGATGATGAGCCAAAAACATATAAATATAGATACCTAGGTCTCATAGCAAGGAGGAGAGTCATGTTTAGGGAGACGATGAAGCGGAGATAGAGAATCCTTGTTAGGGATTTTTGGAGAGACACTACTATAATTTGATATGTTTTTGTAAGATGTTGAGATGTAGAAGAGTAAGAAGGGTAGATATTGAGGGTTAGATCACAGGCTGAGGAGCCTGGTGCGATCTAGTTTGTATCACAATAGATCTTGACTCGACTAAGGATGTGTTGTAAAGCACACGGTGCTTTATCTTTGGAGCTTCCATAATAGAAGAGCTTAAGAGTGAGATCTTTGTGGACGTAGCCCAGGAGGGAGTGAACCACAATAAAACATATGTTTTTTGATAGAATGCTTGTGTCTCTTTTACTTTTTATGAATAGATATTAGCATGAAGAATGAATGAGTTGATTATATTACATGCATAACTGAGATTGACAGTATATTGCTTAATAATTTAAATAGAACTTTGAGTGAATACTTCTCAGATATCCACTCAATCTTGGACTGCAAACACCTGAGTATTGAAGTCACCCATTAATACTATCTCGGGTGAGAATGCACAGTGCACTCTGTGTGTGGCATTTCCTTCTAGTTTACCAGGAGGGGCGATAGTTTTAGAGGCTTTGTTGGAACCTCAGTAGACTTGAACCCTGGGTAAATCATGTTAAAGGTATAAAATAATATATATAAACCAACAAATGGTTCTATTGTCGGTTGGAATAGTATAGGATTGAGTAGATGGGATCTGTTGAAAATATGTTAAAAGATATGTAAGATCTGCGGAAGGCAGGTCAAGAGAATACTGAATCAGGAAAGATGAATGTGAGAATGCACTTCTAGAAGGGGATGTTGAGACCATGGAATCCCACAAAAGCAGAGATCGAAATTTGGCTGAAGACAAAGGAGCTAGAGTTTGCACATAAAGATAATAGAAACCCTAGAGTAACAACGTGCAAATACCTTGAGAAGTATGTGTTTACTGATCTGCATGAAGTCTTTTCTGTGATTTCCCACACTTATTGCAGGAGTGGATATTGAGGTTGAAGGATAACCATGCAACAAACTGGATCCAACAGTTAGAGTGGACCTCAGTACAAATTGAGCAATTACAGCAGGTGAATTACAAATTCACCCGCACAATAGATTTTTGGCTCGATAGTATTGTAGTAGGCTTTATAACAAAATTTGCAGTAGATACAATGAAGTTGTACAACGTAGTGGAGCAAGAGTTCATAGGAGGGCCTCAAGGAAGGTATATACAATCGTTGTATACTTCTATTAAAATACTACTATATAACAAAGGTGTAATGAAAATGGAGTAAGAAAACTAAACTTCCTTGCATGCATGGGGGGAGGGGGGAAGAACTGACAAAAAGAGGAGAAATGGAAGGAAAAATAGATAAAGGCAAGAAGGACGAATCCTTGGACCCAATCATGATGGAAAATGACCAGATAAAGAGGATCATGGTGACATCTGGAAAGACGTGTAGTGGATTACCCTACCAATACAAGGTGAACACAAAGAAGAGAGTCGTAGCCACGAGGGAAGGTTTGTAAAGCGATCAAGAAGAGGTAGAGGATCTCTGGGCTATGGAGCAGATTAAGGAAATTTTGCACACAACATATGATATGAATAAGAGAGGTCCAAGAATGGGAAGAGAGTGTATAAATACTATCCATATTAATGTTAGTGTGGAACCCATAAACCCATGTACGACTAACACACCAAAAAGAACACCACAGTTTAGACAATCGAATTTCGATAGAAGGAAGACAATAGGAATTTCATCTACATAAGGAACAATAACTGGAGGATCCAGTTCAGGAAGCACTAGTAAAGTATCTGCACCTCGCAGAGGTAGTATTTCAGCATTTAGGATGGTCGAAAATGATCCCACCATTAGGTTACTATAATTCAAAGAAGAAGCATCAGAGGACCTGATTTTTTTTTTTTTTATCTGTGAGAAGATATGGGAAGAAAAATAGATCACATACGAGGACACTAAACTTGCACAACTAGAGATTACACTAAGGGATCACACACTGGATTGGTATATGATTTTAGCTACAAACAATCCACCAGGGACAACCAGAGAAATTGCAAACATCAAGAAGTTATTGATAAATGAGTTTCAGAAGCCAAGTTTAGAGGACCAATACATGAATGAGATGATAGAAATTAGACAGAAATAAGGAGAATGCATATGGGAGATTGAACAGAGATTCAAATGACTAAAAGGAAAGTTGAAATATCTCATGGCAGATATGCATCACAGGAACATGTTTGTCAATTCACTACTACCACACTTGAAATATCCACTCCGATGATAGAAGTTTCGGAAATAGGAAGAGGCTTTGTAGGCATCCCTGCAACTAGAAGAAAACCAATATCAGAATATGGATCGAGCCATTGAGGAGTTGAAGGATGATTTGAAGAACTTAACATTCCAGCTAAACAAGAGCAAAAGTAAGGACAAATGAGAAGTCGTTTGGTGTACCACATGCAAGATGGAAGGACACCATAAGAAAAAATGTCCAACCTTCATGCAGTACATGGTAGTAAGGATGCCAAATCTATTACCAACAGGAGGACTATGGTGCAAAATATGTAAGAAAATGGGCCACGATCCATATCACTGCCCAATGATGTAGAAATACCAGACAATCCCAAAGAGTTCATATTGCAATTTTTGCAAGTCAGTGGGCCATGATGACAAAGACTGTATAACTATGTACTTAATGAGAGAAAGGACATCAAATGCATATAGGGTGTAGGCATAAATGATGACCAGGAAATCCACACCTCCGTTTAACCAAGTACCAGCCCCATACAACACTGTTCAACTGCAGTATAATATTATGCAACAACCATATAATACTGTGCAACCACAGTACAACACAACACAACCTCATTACAATACCGTGCAGTACAATCAAGCACCTCATTATAACGCACCGAGAGGAGGTCGATCTAGTTACATAGGTGGAGGATGAGCAAGAGGAGGCTTTGGAAGAGATAGAGGACCAGTGGTATGTCACAACTGTTAACAACTAGGACACTGTGCAAGATAATGTCCACTTTCACCAACAACTTGCATGTATTTTCATGCATCAGATCATGAAACATAAGAATGTCCTACGTTAATAGGGAAGATCCAGGAAAAGAGGAATTAGAACAACCAGAATGTTCAATGGATTTTAGCCAAAACAAGGGATGAAGGGAGAAACATCAACATAGTTACATGCGGAGGAGCTAAAATAGGAAATGATGCAATTTGACAAGATCTAGTACAACACCAATGGGTGAAGAAGAACATTGAAAAAAGGAAACAGTTCAACACGTAGAATGATAAGGAAACATTTAAGAAAGCCAGACAAGAAATTATGAAGCAAGACACCATGTCGACTTCAACTACACAACAGAACAAGGAAGTACTAGAGTATGATATGCCTCCATCATTAGATCATACCAAATAAATGTATCCCCTAGGAAAAGTAAGTACAATAAAATGTTTTTTTCAATCATGTGTAAAACTATTAAATGATCCATCCTTGCTATAGTGGGAAAACCCCCCTATAGATTACACTAGGGTTCTAAAGTGCAGGCAGAGATAACCGTCTAAGGTCTCCTACTTTAACAACTATCCCGACAACACCCCACATTCATGCATAAAATAAAAAGTATATGGATCCGATAGTCCTACCTTAAACACCATGTCCGGTGTCAATCCCTTTGCGCCCGGTCATTTCTCGACTACAAATCTCCTCCCAAGGATGACCTGCATTCACTAAAAGACAAACAAGAAACTACAAACATGAATTCTATATATGAATTACTGGGTTAGATGTCATAACAAAATGTAAATCAAACGTAAAGATTAAACACATCATATGGCGGGACAGAAAAAGTACTTCTTTATGTTAATCTCACAAAGTCACTTACAAAACGAGATCGATGACTGCTCCTCAAACCCAGTCTTGGGATCCTCTTCACCAAGCTCCAACTGCTTCCACATATCATTCTTCTCTCATACTTATCTCTAGAGAATGGGCATAGGTTTATGGATGAGGAAAAATAGGCAAGAATAAGGAATTCTAGCTCAAAACTCACAATGTGGCTGCAAATTTATGGGGCAAGGGGGGGAAGAAAAATGGGCAGAGTTTCACTATTACTATGTTTCTGTTTGGAATGAGACCCAACATCTCTTTTTATATGCCAAAAATATGGTTATTCGGTTGGGTGATGGGCTATAGGTAGTCAATTGGTTAGGAAACCACCCAATAGCCTGTAATCTCAACGAATCCCTTGCAACTTTTTATTTTTTGCAAATTTTGTGAGTATACGCGAGTTGTAATGGTGAAGATAGCATACGTAGGTGGGAAATAGTGTTGTAGCTAGTGTACATACGTGGAAAGTAGTGGTGAAGGGCACGTGCATCTTCAAAAATTGGGTTTTTAAGAAGACCTATTCAGTATTAGCTTGGCAAAAATAGTAACTAAGATGGCCTGCTACTAGGTATGCATGCCTGGTGTAAATTAGGGTTATAATAGATGCCCCTTAATGTGTGAGGTTAGAAGAGCATTTTATGGCTGAAATACATTACAAATATTTACCAATGTACGAAGCGAGTGAGTCGGGGACCAGAGTTCAGGAAGTGCCATCTGCAAAATAACAATTGTCTCACCGAGGCGGGCATACCCATGATCGGTATGAAATAAATCATGGCTTCCAATCAAATACACTACAGATCCATGTCGTATAACTATATAAAGTTTATCCACAAGAAATACACAGCGGATATACATGTCAAAATCAAAGATATACATGTATAGTATCCATTTTCAGGAAGCCAACAACGTCTGATGGCTAAAGATTAGGTCTTCAAAGCTCGAGAAACAACTTCAAGATATTCACAACTCGGGTAAGAGTGTAATGTGAGTGTACATATTCACTACCCATAGGTCTTTGATGGCTCATTGGGGAACATACAAGAGAATCTCGATCATCAGGCAGAGAACTTCGTTGATTTTGAACAAGGACTTGATTGAACTTTAAAGAAGGTTGAGCATGAGGTCAAGAGAAAAAATGCAGAGAGGTTGACTCAAGTTGGGTAAAACTTCCCTTGGACAATAGCATGGCTGATGATGAGACTCAGGAAGAATCACATTGACATAAGTTCACGATGCAGGAGGCAACACAAACTCTCCATATGTTTGGAAGAATAACCAAACGGAGGAGGACACAACTCTATGTTACGAGAAAAACTTCCTAAGGTCATATTAAATCCCAATGCTTGATGACAAACAAAAGGATGTTCTTTGTCCAAAGGCGACTGAATGTGCTTCCATAAAAAGAAAATACTTTTGCCATTCTCTTTTCGGGGTATATTAGATTTTTTTATCTTTTTCAATATTTTGAAAGCTTGAAAAAGAATAAAAGAATGCTATGTTACAAAGGAGGAATGAGTGTCGTAAGCATACTATTTCTAAGCGCAAGGAACAAACTAATGCTCAGATCAAGGAGACATGTGAAGGGAAAGGAAACTCGTAAAAATTCCTCCATGGGTCAAGGTGTCAAGACACAAAGGCAAAGTGCTACAATTCTTGCGTATAAGGCATGCTTCACAAGTTCAGCTGAGAACAACATGGAGCCGACATTAGGCCAAATATGCATGAATGAAAATGTGGTTGATAGGACACAATGATAACGCCCTTCAATGTAATTTTAAATGAGCCCAGAGAAGGTAAGCTCGGTGGTTTTTCATTTTTAGAGAGACTAAAAAAGCGCAAAAGAAGACTCCTTTGGGGTACCTTTTTCGGGGATATTCTAGTTGGATCAAAAAATGGATAAATTAGCACTGAAAATATGTCTATTCAAAACCATTTTAACGAGTGTGATAAAGAAAAGATCACTCGACAATATTTTCAATTTTAAGGAGTCTGAAAAGTGCTTAACTATGGACTCACTGCCTTTTTCTAGATTTAGTCTCTTTACCGCAAAAAAGGTGAAATTTATTAAGGAGAGCTCTCCTGGAGAGACAAATCTCCTGAGGTGTACCTTTTTCCTCTTTAATATACAAGTCAGAAAAAGGGGTAAACTCATGCCAGTATATATTTTTCTAAACCAATTAACGAGTGTTAAAGAACAAGGTCACTCGACGATCTTTTCAATTTTAAGGAGTCTTAAAAGAGCTTAACTATGGACTCCTTAATGGATTTTTATTCTAGACCGGTTTAACAAGTGTGAAGAAACAAGCTCACTCGATGATATTTTCACTTTTAGGGAGTCTGAAAAGAGCTTAACCATGGACTCCGTGGGGGTTCCTTTTTCATAAATTTAGTCCCTCAGGCCCGAAAAAGGGTTAAACTTATACCTGAGAATACTCTTATAGCGAACTGAATTTCCTAGAGTATACCTTTGTTCGTACAATTGACCATTAGGATTGAAAAAGGGGTAAATTACCATTGGAAATACGTGCCTTCAAATTTTAGTTTGGCGAGCGTGAAGGGAAACAAGATCGCTTGACAATCTTTTTATGTTTAGAGGGTTTGAAAAGGGATTAAAAGAAGACCTGTTTGTTTTTTGGGAGTCCCAAGGGTGAGGCCAAGAGTGATAATATGTCAGACATGTGAAGGCGCAAAATCGTAATAAAGATGAGACTAAAAGGACTCTCAAGCCTATAGTCATTAGCGACGGCATAGACACCAAAATGAAACCAATATCTACCTAGAGAATCCATGTGAGGGTAGGCTCTACCACTAAATTACGACACTTCCAGAGAAAAAATTACGGTTCCGTGTGAAAATTCAGTGGGGTCGATCCTATGGTAAAGAGAAAAAGACAACGAAGTGCAACAAGCGCAGGTGGAATCCTAACTTAAATGCACAAATTTGGAAAAATGAATTTTCACCAAAGGACCTTAAAAGTGCCCCAAGTCCCAAAAAGTTTTCCGAACCAAAAGTAAAGTGTATCGTAACATCCAATGAGAAACTCAAGAACCACGTTACATGATTTTCAAGCCAGAAAAAAATGACAATGGGGTTGATTGGAGTACAACCATGTGAGAGTGCATGAAGAGACAACTCACAGAGTGTCGTGAGTAGAACAACAAGAACTTCAGGTTTGTGACTCTTCTTTTCTCTTTCTTCTTCGAGAGGGTACCCAATCTTAGTCCCCAAGAGATAATACGGGGGCACGTGGCCTCCTTCCCAGCACTGTGCACATGGGCAACATTATTTCCACGACAGGGGGGAGGGAGGACCATTGAGGCCTTCGATGATACTTTTTTTGACTGGTGGTCTCGGCAGATTCTGGCTATAGAGGACTACCTCTATGTTGGGATCAACTTGTTAAGGTCCTAACCCGCACATAGGTATATCAATGTATTCGGATGTAATAAAGGTCAATATTAATAAGACCTTTCAATAAAATAGAATAAGGTGGATGTAAGAAGACCTAATAGAAGCTTTCGCTTCTAGAAGGATCTTCCTCTAGATGCTTCTTTTTAGTGTAAATAGGAGTAGAGGGTATGAGAACCCTAGCTTGGATATTATTGTAACAGAGCATTGCTCGATTGGAGGTTGCCCCCTCGAAGAGGCCTGTGAACATTGCTATCTGATTCAAAGTGCTATTTCTGTTGCTATTTCGTATATCATTTATGTGTAT
>ML788645.1:619122-639376 GCA_009831015.1 Picea engelmannii
TATATATATATATATTTACATATTTTTGTATTATGGGTTACATTTATCTACAAATGTGTTTACATGTGTATGTGTGTGCTTTTCTTTACATGTGTGCAATATGCCAATCTAATATTTGTTTAGCTATAGTATTCGTCATCTAATTTAGTCGCCTAGGAACATGGATATACGTAATGTAATCAAAACAATGTTCTAAGAGACGTGCCCTAAGGAATCGTCGATGTAGGGTAGGATCGTAAAATGCAGTAAAACCCATTTAACTGGGACACAACCAATTATGCATCTAAGTAGACCTAGAGGTAAGAGATACCATGCGACAAGGCATCACGAAGAAACTCTATTACTGCACTGTATTCGATGACATTGTTTGTGGTGTCACCTAAACAGATACCTCCAGAATATAACAACTAGCCTTGAGGTGTGAAGATTACCCAATATGAGGAAGCAAGCCTCCGAGTGTGTCAGCTAGCACTGTCCGCAAATCCAATGAACACGTCTGATTCACTTGACATCTTCCATAGTGAAAAATATGACATCAAAACAACACGTCCATAAGACCAAAAAGACAAAAACTAAAAATGTATAAGAACTATACATATGTAAAAGAAGTCACCCAAGGCGACCCACCTACGAGTAATACTTCTTGAGGTAGAGCTCATTTCTAGGCTCCGCTAAAGCGTTCCCTTAAAAATAAACTAGACGATAGAAGCCCTTATTTAATACCTCCTTCACGATGAATGGTCTGAACCACATGGGTTTGAACTTGCCTACCCCCAGGGGATCCTTATCTTGGTCATAGACTAGGACAAGGTCACCTTCGGAAAAAATACGAGGACGAATGAACCAATCATACCGACACTTGACTTTCTTCTTGTGAGCCTCATTAGCCAAGGCTGCATCGCCTTGTTGCTCATTGAGTTGCTTAAGATATAATAAGCGTTTTTCAAGCGGTGAAGTGTCTGGCAATAATTGTACTTCCAACTTAAGAGATGGGATATGGAATTCTATAGGTATGACTACTTCCAACCCGTAAACGAGTTGAAAAGGTGAGAAACTAGTGGCAGTATTTGTAGACGTTCGGTAGGCCCATAATGCCGAGTACAACATCAAATTCCAATTTGCCTTGGCCGAATTGATCATTCATTGTAGAATGGTCTTGAGAGACTTATTCACAGCTTCCACTTGACCATTCGCTTGTGTGTAATAAGGTGATGAGTTTTCTTGTCTCAAACCAAGCTTTGACGTTAACTTAGACATAATTTTATTCTGAAAGTGACTGCCATGGTTAGTGAAAATATCCTTAGGGACATTAACCTTGATATTATTTGATTAAACAAGACAAGAGTTGTTGTCTCTCCATTATCTTTGAATGTTGGAATAACTTTGACCCACTTGGTGAAGTATTCTACTGCTATGATGATATAACGATGCCCCCTCGCTGAGCGAGGGTGGAATGTAGTATAATCAATCCCCCACTCGGTGAAGGGGCCAACTATGATGATGGGAAACATGGGAGAAGTATGTGCCCTCATCTTCCATGAGAATATCTGACATGGGTGGCACTTCTTGACCAATTCAATGCAATATTTGATTAACGTCGACCAATAGTAACCAGCTCGTAGAATATTTTGGGATGTTGCCAACCTAGAAAAATGACCACCACATGCTCCAGTGTGGTAGTCATTAAGCACAAGTTATACTTCTTCATGAGTAAGGCATCGATGAAGGATGCAATCTATGCCTCGACGATACAAAGTGTCTTCGATTATGAGATAATGTTTTGCCTGATGGCGTATACGTCGACACTCATCAAGAGAAGAAAATGAGGGGCACTTCAAAGTCTAGATATAGACTAGTATATCTCCATACTAGAGGTCTGAAGATTAAATCAGAAAAAGATATCCTTTAATTGGTGATTCTTCGAGCGTAACATCACCTGACTCGACCAAAAGTCCCGATATAAGTTCTGCAAAGACCATCAACTTTTTAGATTTCCTAGTCACAAAATCCAAGTGAAATTCCTGGAGGATAAAAATCCATCTACCAATATTTCCACTGATTACATGTTGTGTCAACACATATTGGAACAGATTAACGACGACAATGACGATGGTTTTGTGAAACAGGATATAATGACAGAACCGTTGGACAACATGTATTACTGCCAGTGCAAGTTTCTCAACATGAGAGTAGTTGATTTCTAGTCCAACCATGCCTCAAATCAGGTAATAAGTGACATTTTCTTCAAGAAAATTATCCTCCTAAACCAAGACCATGCCGATGGTCGAATCTACAGTGGCCAAATACAATAAGAAATCTTTATTATAGTTGGGTGGCCGAAGCAGAGGGGTAGACGTGAGGGCATTTTTAAAAATTTCTAAAGAGCATTGAGAGGCTTCGTCCCAATGAAAAAGAACTCCCTTATTTAGTAAATTCATAAATCCTTTAGTGATCTTGGCATAGTTTGTGATAAAACGCCAAAGAAAATTGGCTTTTCCATGTAAACTCTGAAGCTGAGGGACTATGCATGGGAGAGGAAATTGAAGTATCACCTCAAACTTTAGAGGATCGACCATGATCCTTGTTGTTGACACTATGAAACCTAATAGATGACCTGGCATCACACAGAAATTGCACTTGTTTGGATTCAAGAGAATTTGATAGTAACGACATCACTCAAAGATTAGTCAGAGGTGTGTGGGATGATCATCTTTCTTACAGGATAGTGACACTAAATCATCGATATAAGCCTCAACTAGGTGTTTGAGATCCTGGAAAGAAAAAGACATGGCCCGAAAAGTGGCTCTAGCATTCTTTAGGCCAAAAGAAATATTTCGATAAGAAAATGTATCCCATGGACAAATACAGGTTTTTTATGCTAGTCCTCAGGTTTAATCTATATCTGATTATATCCTGAGAAACCATCCATGAAAGAAAATACCTCACAGCCTGCACATTCATTGATGATCTGATAAACGAATGGGGTGGGCAAATTATCCTTTGGACAAGACTTATTCAAATCACGGAAGTCCGTACATACGTGAATCGTTCCCTACCTTTTGTTGAATGGAATAGGGTTTGACACCCATTGAGTCAATTGGATGGGGTAGATGAAAGGAACTTTGAGTAGATTCTCTACTTCATCCTTAATAGTTGTTTCTTTCTGAGGATTAACTGGATGAAGCTTCTACCCGGCTGGATTGGCGTCAGGATAAGTCATGATTTCATGTTCAACGATTCTTGGATCAATGCCTGGAATTTTCTTGTAAGACCAAACAAAATCGTCGCATAATTCTTTAAATAAATTTGTATAGATTTGAATATCTTTAGGGGAATAGTCCGCTTTAATGAAGACATTCTCCATAATGCCAGGGGTTCTGAAGATATCAATAGGTGTCGTTTTAGTGATAGTTTCCATATTACCATCGACATAAACTACATGCATAGCCAGAGGATTGATAGGACAAGACCTATCTCCAGTCATAGTCAACAAAAATTCTCCTACCTCTATTCTTCCTAACTCTGGGAGGAAATATGATCTATGATGGAGATCATCCCAAGGTTTGTCGAGACCAGTAAATGCCTCTAAAATCGCCTCGTCAGAGGGAAATACCAAGTCTAAGGAATCAATAGTGGAAAGGGGACCTTGAGTCTAGGCAGGCTTGAGAAATGGATATAACTCATGTGCGAGAGTCATATGAGGGTCAACAGAAGATTGTTGGACTATAGATTATGCAACTTCTACCATGGACAAGGGCATGGGCATGCCATGGTGCCCTGTTCCTTCCATAATGGTTGATGGGGAAGGAAGAATCCATGGATCATTAAAGTAAGTCATGCAGAATGATGACACTGAAAAGATTTCATCCATAGGTTGGTCGGGAATAGCTGATATCATTTTGGCATCATCGAAAGGAGGTGGTTAATCAAAAGTACCCATGAGAGGTGGGCACAAACCAACCCCCACTTTGACAATGTCGGGCTGTGGATTATCAATCATCGGGACTGTGGATGCCCCCAATGAAGGGTCAAGTCTAGAGAAGGACAATTGATCAATGGTCATGATTCGGCCCTCATGTGGAAACAACAAGACCTGGAAAACTATGGCAACCATTGCATTCATGGCATATGTCCAAATCCTTCCTAACAGGAAGTTGTATTCGAGAGGTGCATCAACCACTTCAACTTTGACGCACACAATCTTCCCTCCTAACCGCATGGGGAAAGAAGGAATGATTCCATGTGTTCTAAAAGAATGACTGTCTAAAGCTGTAAGAAGAGTAGGTGAAGGAGATAGAACAAGTTGGCCAATTAAATTCCAACATGCCAACTACATCACACATGTCGAGGCACCCTCATCAACCACTGTATGAAAAATATTATGGGTAGAAGATTTCGTTGGGTGAGCCACTACTATTTGAAATGCTATTTGGTATGGGAGATGAGGCTTCAAGTTGGTTGTATCAAGCATGATAGTTCCCAGATTACATGTCTCAGTGGATCCTAAGGCAGCTAGCAGAGCCTTTCTCTGTGAAGGGTAGCTCTGGAGGACCTCCAAAGAAGATATTGTGCAAGGGGTTTGTGACAAATCTTCCACCATAGAGTAGTTCTGGGTGGCTCTCACATTTGGATTATGTGAAGCCTTCTTGAATGCTCGTTTTGGGATGTGTTTCCTTGTTTCACCCATCGTTCTCTCGATTTGGAGAGGAACAGACATGTTTTTGGCTTCTTTACCCTTTTTGGAAGTACTTGGCATTCTGTAATCATGTTCCCTAGTAGCTATGTGAGCTTCACCTTTTAACATATATATATTCGGGGTTGAGGGATTGCTAGACGATGAAGGGGGTCCTTGACTGCCCCCATCCGCATTCACAAAGGCTTGTGTTAAATTTTTCCCATGAGGAAATGCATTCGTTAACACTGCAGGTTTTTGTTGTGCCAATAACTTTTGGGCCTCTGTGAGTCGAGGGAACAAGTGAGTCAAGTGGTCTTCCATGCAAATGTTTCACAGATACTTTGAATTATTTCTCTCTTTGTTTCCCCAACCAACATTATTGGTGGGTTTCTTATCCCCCTTACCCTTCTTTCTCTATTTTTTCTTCCTTTTAGCCTCTTAGTTGTCCTTTGGGTTCGTCGATTGCACACTGTGTACATCCGACATTTGAGCAGAGGGAGAAGTCAAACTAGGAGTTGGGTTGGCCACTGTTTATTGTATCGAAAATTGTTGCAATTGGTTTGAAAACGGATCAGTGGGATTTGTTTGTGATAAACCAACAATTTCATCAGCATGTGGTCCAGACTTATGTCTGGTCTTATCAAGAA
Source organism: Picea engelmannii (assembly GCA_009831015.1). Classification (NCBI taxonomy): domain Eukaryota; kingdom Viridiplantae; phylum Streptophyta; class Pinopsida; order Pinales; family Pinaceae; genus Picea; species Picea engelmannii. Next base: position 624,445 of record ML788645.1, read on the forward strand.
TAGACCGTGGTGCATCTAGTATAAATTCGTAAAGAAAACCAGACTGAGATTAAATCAACTCTAGTTGCTGAGATCTCATTATTGATTCTTCCTCCAAAAATACCCCCGACATTGCTACGTCCTTGGATAGCTAGGGTACCAAAGACTTAAGGAACCATTCCAGCAGGAATTCTGGTGGAACTGGTACTTTAATCAAACTCTTATGGCGTCGCCATTCTCGGATGTGATCAGAGATATGGTCAGCCTTTGTCTGCTCAAAGTTAGCCAAAAATTCAGTGTCGGAATCGTATCTCATAGGTAATTGAAAATGATTTAAGAAAACCATTTCCAATTCGCTAAAATTAGAGTATCTTGAGCAGTCGAACTTGATGTACCATTTTGCATCATTCCCGATAAGAGTGCGTTGAAACAGATGCAACTGGACAAAGTCATCTCTCAAAGAGTTGGATGAGCACCATAGGTGAAATGTTGTCACATTATCACCTGGATATTCATTAGCCTTTCCTTTGAACTTTGTAATGTTCGAGGGAAACTTGGTTGACATAGCAGGCCAACGTGGATCGTGACAAATTGGTTCGTTCAATAATCTTGACAAGTCTGGAAAATGAAAATTTTCTAGAAATGGTAGCTTAGGTTGTTGAGTATGTATAGGAGGATACGAGCCTGGGATTTGGTTGGCACCAAGTTTCCAGGAAAATTTAGGCTGTTGGCCTAGTTTCTGGTAAAAACCATGGCCTAGGCCGATATTCAGATGTTGTTCTTGTTGATACGTCATCGACTGACTCCCATAGTAGGATGTTGAGGGTTTAGAAGGGATTTCTCCCGACGTAGTGTTCCAAAGGTTCTAGAAAGGGTTGCCCCTTGCTGATCCAATGGGCATAGGTCCTGATACTTTCCCAGGGTTCCATTGACCATGGAAGGGGTTTCCCCCGGTTGGCATCCCTAACAAGGGAACTGATCCTTGCCATGGATTCCAAGCTCCTTGAGAAGTGTGTGCCCACTGTGCAGGAATTGTACCCTGTGCAGGATTTTGTGATCCAAAACCAAGGTTTCCCCTGACGGAGATGGCAGTTGACGAGAATGTGTGTTACCAAATGCATCGAACAAAGAGAAAAACAAAGAACCCACCGGTGTGGTACTAGAATAAGTTCCATGACTACCTTCTCTGAATGAGTTGTGTAATTCATGTTTGGCCAGGCGGGATGCTGAGAAGCACCACCAAGCGAGGGGGGTGATAAAGGTATATGACCCCCGCTGTAAGGGAAAGTGTTATAGGGGCCTGAAGTGGCCCCCATGGACCCTTGCAGAGGAGCATTAGATCTCCCTACCTCTAGACCCAAAGTCTGTAAGGTGGAGTAGGAGACGATCGAGTTCGTGTCAAAGTTGGGAATCCCATATGAAAATGGAGGGCTCGTCGCACTCTGCGTAAACGGTGTCATGATCGCCACCATGGATGGAATCAAACCACTTCACGAGGTAGAGGCAATCAAGACCATAGTGGTTCGGGCCTGTGAAGGTGAGTTAGGAGGTGGACAACCCCTAGTTGTGGCAGTCATAGAGGAAGTATGAGGACTCCCTGACGAAGTAACAACATTTGCTTCCATCATTGCTTGCAGGATTATCTGACGCTCATGATGCGTTACCCTTGGAGGGTCAAGTTATATCAAAAGTGGTGCTGATAAGTCAGTGATCAAATATTTATACAGACTGAGATATTTTGCTCCAAGGTCAGAAATAGTCGGTCCCTCCAGAAATGAATTTTCTCCTCTTGGAGATGGCTCGGGTACAGTTTCCTATGGTCTTATCACCTCAAAATACCCTTGCGGGTCTAGTCTTTGCCTTCGTAGTTGCGGTGGTGGATCCAAGTTAACTGATGAAAGGCCCAAGAGCCTTCACAACTGGAAGAGCTCTTTATCTTCCACTGTGGGAGAAGATCAATGACACACTAGGGATTTCTAACATTCAAGACCAAAACATGCACTAGAAAAGTTCATAGAGATAAAGAATCTAAACCACTACAACTAGTTGGAAGAACAGTTACACCAGCCAACACTAGAAAAACTTATTAGGGAAAGTGCAACTCGAATACAGAAGCACTCTCTGAGTATACTCTCAAATCATGGCCCATTGTCTGCCCTAGGTACCGCGGTATACCCCCACATTCACCCGTGTAATTCCCTAAAGTAAAGGCAACTAGGTTTTCATCTTGTGAACAACTACCAGGTGGGTACATTCGACAGTCGGGTGGACCGCAATGAGTAGGGTATCAAGCCCAAAACCTATCAAGGGTATCAAAATCAAGTGTTCTAGAAGATGAATGAGGACCTCAAATGGATTTGAGACCCACTAAGCTTCGTGGAAAATAAGATCAACGTAATCTCAAGATAAGTCCTCTATATGCATTCCTCCACTACGATTGGTACAACTTTGGAGGGGTTATATCTGCTACCTTTCTACACACGACCTTGTGTTTAGCCCCTGTGTTAGAAGGGGGTCCTAGATAGTTTCAACATTACTAGAATTTTTCACTCCCTAGCACAGACTCCTATTTTTGTTTTGTATCCTTGAAGAGTTTCCTCTCCAACCTAAATAAAGGCTCTAGCCTAATCTAGTTAATGGACCCTACAAAAACAAAGCCTAATAAATTTTAATTAAGACTTAATTTTAAGTGGTTTGTATTAAGTAAAAGGAACAGAAATGAAACCAGTGATGCTTTTTAAGAGATGAAAGAGAAGAACAAACGTTGGAAACAAAATTACTTCTTTTTCAACAAACAAAGATTTGCAAATTGAACACTCTTTAACCAACTTTTCTAACTAACTTTTCTCTCCAAGATATTTTAAAATAAAAAATCAAAAATAAATTTCACTCGACTGCAAGCTACTTAAAGTCCTAATTATTTAGTAAAGAACTTAAGAAAGCACTCTTCTTCCTGAAAAAAAAATTAAAATAACTACTTAACCAAACAAGAATCTGAAAACTTTTTTTTTTATGCTCCAAAATAAGAAACTTGAAAATGAATTCTTTTCTTTTCTTCTAAAGAAAGTAAAAAGGGAAAGCAACGACAAGAAAATACCCAAGAAACTTACTTAAGGTCTACTGTGGATCACAGGGAGTCACTGAAAGAACCACTAAGGCTGAGAAAGAAAAGACTCACAGACTCATCACAAAAACCCTTTCAAAGAAAACACAAGGAATCATTAAAAGATAAAGAAACTGATGTCAAACCTAGGCTTAAAGACTGTAACTATAGAGACCAGGACTAAATCAAGAAACCTCTGATAAGTTAGACTTCAATCAGGGGAGAGGATGAATGCCTCTCCTTAATAGAAGACTTCCTGACACAGACACACTACTGACACTTAAGAAGCATGCGTATGTACATGGGATTTCCAAAGGTAGGGTGTGTATGTATGCGGGAAGATCCTCTCCAGTCCACGTACACCTCTATAACTCCTTAAAATAAAGAAAACAATTGTCAAAGGAATAAGGCAAGGAATAATGATATGGATGACCAGAATCCCTTAAAGACAGAGTAACTTACAGAGAAGTCAAATAGGTAATTAAACCAATTAAAACACCCAAAAATATCCCCCCAAAACCCTAGAGGCTCCCCAGTATGGTCACCAATTCTGATATAGTGGGAAAACCCCCCTATGGACTACACTAGGGTTCTAAAGTGTAGGTAGAGCTAACCATCTAAAGTCTCCTACTTTTAACAACTATCCTGAGAACACCCCACATTCATGCATAAAATACAAAGTATAGGGATCTCGTAGTCCTACCTTAAACTCTGTGTATGGTGTCGGTCCCTTTGTGCCCAGTCTTTTCTCGACTGTAAATCTTCTCCCAAGGATGACCTGCATTCACCAAAATAAAAACAAGAAACTATGAACATGCATTCTGTATATGAATTAGTGGGTTAGATGTCATAACAAAATGTAAATCAAACATAAAGATTAAACACATCATATGGAGGGACGACTAAAGTACTTCTTTATATTAATCTCACAAAGTCACTTACAAAACAAGATCAGTGACTGCTCTTCAAACCTGGTCCCAAGATCCTCTTCACCAAGCTCCAACTACTTCCAAATATCCTTTTTCTCTCATACTTCTCTCTAGAGAATGGGCATATGCTTATGGATGAGGAAAAAGGGGCAAGAATAAGGAATTCTAGCTCAACATTCACAATGTGGCTGCAAATTCTTGGGGCAAGGGGGTAAAGCAAAATGGGTAGAGTTTCACTATTTCTATGTTTCTGTTTGGAATGAGACCCCACCACCTCTTTTTATATGCCAAAAATATGGTTATTCGGTTAGGTGACGGGCTATAGGCAGTCAATTGGTTAGGAAACCACCCAATAGCCCGTAATCTCAATGAATCCCTTGCAACTTTTGTGAGTATACATGGGATGTAATGGTGCAACTACCATACATACGCGGGCAGTAGTGGTGCTACTAGCATACATATGTGAGCAGTAGTGGTGCAGGATACGTACATCTTCAAAAATTTGGTTTTTAAGAAGAGTTATTCAATATTAGCTTGGCAAAAATAGTAAGTAAGATGGCCTACTGCTATGTATGCATGTATGGTGAAAATTAGGGTTATAACAATCCTCTGTCAAAATATTGCAAAACATATTAGAAAGATCTAGCATAGACACACATAGAAAACTAGAACAAAAAACAATCAATTACCTACATACAAGGAGAATAACAAGTAGGGAGTTTAGGCTGAATGCCAACATTGAAGATTTCAACATGGGAGATATCATACTAGATCTAGGATCCAAAGTCAATGTATTACTGAAAAATACATGGCAATGTACAGGAGAGCCCAAATTAGGATATTCACCTATTCAGCTAAAACTAGAAAACCAACACAAAGTTCTACCAATTGGCAAACTGAAAGGAGTAACAGTAGACCTAGATGGAGTGCACACTAAATAATAATTCTAAGTGATTGAAATAGCGGATGACACAACACCATACCCAACATTGCTCGAATTGGATTGGGAATTTGATAACCAGGCCATAATCAATTTAAAGACACGAAAAATGACATTTGAGTCAGGAGAATACAGAGTCATTGCACCATTAGACCCATCAGAAGGGGAGAGGTTTGTAGAACCTATTTTCATAGACTTGGAGGAAATTATCCAGTTGTATAGAACATATGCACACGAAGAGGATTACGTAAACCCAACTGTAGATGGGATACTTAGTTGGCAGAGAATTACTTCATGTGTGACAAACTCAAATACAGGTTTAGAGAACTGGCAATAGAGGCTACATGAAGTTTCCACAAGAATATGCGCAAGGATAGACCACGCAGTAAGATGGGTAGGTAGGAAGATAAGGGAACCACCCAGTTTCCATGGGTTAAATGATCTAGAAGTATTCTTGGCACAATACAAGGATGAAGTATTAGAAAACTAGAGACTCTTAGTACTCGATATAGCACTCAAGGCCACACCTGCAAGATGGTGGGGCACACACAAAGAAACAATCAAGGATTTGTACCAATGTAAGTGGTTATTGCACATAAGGTTTGGCGCAGAACAAAAAAAACAAAAAAGAAACCAACAGAAAAAGTACGATGGACAGGGGGCACCAACGGAACACTTGGAGAAGTGCAGAGCGAAGTGGAAAATGACACCCCCAGAGGAATGGCCTCATCATTTCATACATACCTTAGAGGGAATACCAACAAACTGGTATATAGACCAGGAACTGCACAGAGGAAGTATGAGTTGGATAGTACTACAACATAATTTTACAGTCACTTACTCATTTGAGCATGAGAACCCCAACATAGATGAAACACTTAAACAAATAATAGTGGTGATATTCATTCAGGAACCTGAAGTTGAACCCATCACAGAGGAACAACAGTGGAACAGACAGATAGTGAAAGAACTGTTGTCATTCTATCATGTGCAGGAAGAAATTTTAGATGAAGACGATCTGCACGATATCCAAATTGAGGAAGATGAAGGTGAAAGAGAAGTGGGAGGTCCACCTCTATAATCAGAAGTAATTGATGTTCCAATCAAGGTGAGGAAATTCAACATTGGGAAATTTGAGAATCACAAAATGTCCAACATTGGAGACTACTGGGATGAGAAAACATTAGAAAGCATAACAGAGCTACTGCGCGATTACAATGACCTATTTCCTACAATGTTTATAGAAATGAAGAGAATATCCAGAGAGCTAGGTGAAATGAAGACACCACTCAGATTTGAGGCAAGACCGATCATACAATGACCATATAGACTAAACTTGATATATAATAAAAAATTCAAAGCTGATATCAATAGGATGCTCAAAGCCAAAATCATAGAACCTGTGGAAGAATCAGAATGGATAAACCCAATGGTAGTCTAGGATAAAAAAAAGGCAGGATAATAATATGCGTTGAATTGAGGAAGTTGAATGATGCATGCCTAGATGACCCATTCCCTACACCTTTCACCGATGAAGTGTTGGAGAACGTAGGAGGACAAGAAGTTTACTCATTCACCGAAACCAACACTAATGCATACCATTTCCATTTCCAATGCATGCCTTTGTTATTTCCAATGCATACCATACCATATCAGTTGGCAATGACAATTAATACCATACCATACCATATCATATCATATCATATCGTTTCCAATGCATACCATTGTATGCATTTTATGGTATGCATTGGCATTGGCAATGGAAATGGAAATGTTATGGTATGGTGTGAAATGAATTGTCATGGAAATGGTATGGTATGGTATGCATTTCCATTTCCATGCCAATGCATACCATACCATACCATAGCATACCATTTCCATTTCCAATGCCATTGCATACCATACCATACCATTGCCAATGCATACCATACAATGGAAAGGAAATGCATACCATTGTATGGTATGCATTAGCAATGGTATGGTGTGGTATGGTATTGTATGATATGCATTGGAAATGGAAATGAAAATGGTATGCATTTCTATTGCCATTTCCTTATATGGTATTCATTGGAAATGATATGGTATGGTATGCATTGGCATTGGAAATGGAAATGAAAATGGTATGGTATGGTATCGTATGGTATGAATTGGCATTGGAAATGGAAATGCATACCATACTGTTAGCACTAGAAGTCAACTCTGGATTGCGACAATGGTAAGCCCAGTACCCATCAGTTTATGTGTCACAATGAACAATTTTAAAGGGGGTCAAATGGGCACAGATTAGGATAATATCATTTTAACTTAGAAAAATAGACCAACATGCACCCGCAAATGAGGTCTCAATTCAAATTTAGTCAGTAATTTGTAGTAAGGGTGAGAAGGAGGAAGAAATTGAGGAGGAAATGAAAGGTCTTCTCTAGACAATAGGTCTTCCAGCAGCCTAAGGAGGAAAAACTCAGAAAATAAGATCATCTTGGATTCAAAGTTCAGGAGACTGAAAACGCTATAACTGGGCTATAATCTAACATCCATTACAACTCATTCATAAACATCCATGTGAATCCTTCAATCACAAACATTCAATATCAGAGGCAATAAAGCATGGAAATAGGAAGTTGACTTTCATTAAACCAAAAGTCTCAGATTGAATTACATAACCATATAACCATCGTGATTTATAAAAATGTTACAATGTCAGAGCGTAGCTCGACCATCGACCCTCACAAAATATCAAAACTACATACATATACTCAAAAATTCACCTAGCAGAGGCATGCTCTAGATTCTCGTCCAATGCCATATGCCTGTGTCTTATCATTCAGATTGTGCATGCAGTCTCCTCTGTGCATGCCTTCCCCTATCAGACGCAAGATCTCCTCTGCCAGTCCTTTCTGGATTTCTATTTATGGGGTCAGATGAGGTCTCAACTAATGCCTTACTTAATTAATTGCCTTTTCTAGGGATTGAAACATGGCTTAATGCCCAGGGGGTGGCCACACGCTGCTCTCAGATAGGACGCTATATAAACGCGTGATTGTGGGGCCACTCAAAGGTGGTTTGGGTTCACACCGCTTTTGAGCCCGCAATCCACCACCTTTTTCCATGTATTAATTTTTCCAAACCATGGCTTCAATTGCAGGACTGTTCAAGAAAATTATCGCCCGAGCACGTCGCATGCCCACAATGGACTGTTCGTCGATCTTGTGATCTTCAATGATGATTTACGATCGGTGGCTCAAATCTTCCCTCTTCAGATTAATGGATCAGATCTTCCCCTTTCAAATCGAAGGCTGAGATCTTCTTTGGGACTTCAGGCTTTGACCTTTCTCATGGCACTATTTTTCGTGCAATTTTGAAATCCCGAATACCTGGGGGCCGTTAATCTGGAATGTTGTTGTAATCTCCACCGTTGACAAAATTCAACCTGTCTATTTTTATTTTAAGCCTGAAATAATTTTCTCTGCACGTTGTGCTCTGACGCTTCCTGTGCAGACCACGAACTCAGATGACCTGTTGCCCTTGAAAACTATATGTGATAACATTTGGCTCCATAGGGGGTGGCATGCTCTCTGCGAGCTGCCAAGAAAAAGTAGTTCCATTCGCCTTCTACATTGGGCTATGGAGTCATGCTCAAAAAACATCTTGCTGATGATTAAAGGCCAACAAGAAAACTATCCTAAAAATGAAAGAAAAATACATGGGCTATGAAGGAGATTATTTATGCACATTCCTATACTAATTAATTTTTTACATAGTGCTAGGTGAAAGAAAACTTCCACCATAGCCATTCAAGTAACTTCCTAACTAGAAGCTCCTTCACTTTGTCTGTGATTAGTAACAGATGATGCAACCGTGACAACAGAGTAGTTACATACTTCAACTTTCTTCCTAATGTTGAGGTTAGAATAAAGTTGAGAAACTTCAAAACATGAAGGAAATACAACTCCATGTATTACTTCACAGGCTCATAGGCCAAGCGACAAAGTCCAGAAAATTTATAACAGGCAGCCTTCTCTTTCACACAACTTCTCACACATGGATGGATATATTTGGTAGACACAAGTGGATGAGAGGATGATGTAGGTTGAATGAACTCAAATGATGGCTTCTCACTTACAGGATCTGGACAAGAGATAAAATTCCCCTTATGTTGCTCCTTTTCTTCTTTGTCTTCTCTAAAAACATCTTCTATATGAGAGCAAGAAGTCTCTTCATGTGAATCCAAGGATGGCTCTTTCTCTCTATCATTCTTCTCTTGGTAGGAGATTTTCATTTCATAAGAATATTGGCAGCCTATGCTTTCTTCTTCTGAATACTCTTCAGGGGCAGGTGAGCGCATAACTCTTTTATCTTGCAAAGAGAAAAGAGAAATATATTGATTCTTTTCTTCAACCATTTCTTCTTTTAAATCTAAGACAACAGGTGTACTAGGGGCGGAAAATAATTCATCCATAGTTACGACATCATTAGTGCTATCATCAATCATATCTGGAAGGACTTCTTCTTGGGAAATAGAGAGAGAAAATGTTTCATATATATTTGCAAAATACTCACTTTCATCCTTGTTTTCTCTCTCAATTAGATATTCACCAGACTCATCACATGAGGAACACTCTATCATCTGCAGAAAGTGGAGTGCAAACCTCTTATAACAGTCATCAAAAATAAGATGAGAGGGTAAAATATTTTTGTAATATTAATTAAAAGCATCATGAAAATGCTTCAAAGAATGGATACTAGAAGTAGGGAGAGATAGACACCATCCAAGAGCATCTTCTTCTAAAGAAAAAATCAGCATCTTGATCCAGACATCCTCGTGAAACAAGCCATGTTCAAGCATGCATACATGAAAGGTTAATAAGTGCTCACCAGGACGGTCATGATGCTTCCTCTAAATCTCATAAGATGATCATCCCATTCATTTATAGCCAGCACTGGATGTGGATAACCAGATATGGCTGAGAAATTCAAAGGGGAAAAATTCTGATCCAATATAGCTAAGAGATGTGGCTCCTCCTTCTCTCCTTCATGGCTCTCCCTAGGATCAGTTTCACAATCACTGTAAACAAGAACCATGGAAGAGATCTTCTCTTTGTCGTCTTCGTTTGGATATCCATCAAAAGCTGTTTTTTCTTGGTAATTATCCAACATCACTTCATCATAAGCAGGGATGCCAAGAACATCTATTTCTAGGACTGGAATATCCTCTGCATTTTCTTTGTAAGAGAGGCGAGAATTTTTTTTATTTAATTCCTCTATACTTGTATAAAGTGATTGTATCAGCTCCATCAACTCCTCTGGGGGATGTCCCTCATCCTCGTAGCTTTTTCAAGAACAAACTATGTCCTAAACATCATCTCTATACTCCTCACAACAATTATGAAAAATTAACTCAGAGGAATAATACTTTTGACAGCGCCTATTGAATGTTGCATGAAATTTCCTCAGGGAGGAAATACTAGCATGGGGTAAGGAATGATACAATTCATGAGAATCCCCTACTAATGAGAACATGAACATTTTTAATAATACATCCTCATGATGTATCTCCCACTGATGCATGAGTTCATGAAACTCATGGAGATGTTGAGCAGGGTTGTCCTCTTTACGCTCTCTAAATATGGGCAAATAATATCCCCATTCATCCATAGTAGGGACAACATTAGGAAAACCAGAAACAACAGAAAAATCAAAAGGAGAAAACCTTCGAGCCAGGATTTTGTCCATTTCAAACCAGTGGAGTTGCCAATCGATTATTTAATCATGGAGTCACCAGGTGAAAGATATGCAGTAAAAGTGTGTTTGGTCTTTGTTCACCATCAAAGACCAGATATGATCATTGTTTTCTCCCAAGGGCTACGAGGTGTAGCCAGAAGAAGCCACACTGAAAAAATAGAGTTGAGAGAGTGGAGTCGCCAGGTGCAAGCACAATCTTCAAAGGTTCTGATTTCTGATGCACCTTCATAAATCAGAAGTTCATTGTCATTCTACCCAGGGAAAATCTTTAGTTCGTCCTCGACAACAGTACTAGAAATGTTAGCACCAGACGTCACCTCTAGATTATGGAAGAGGTAAGCCCAGTACCCATCAGTTTATGTGCCACAATGAACAATTTTAAAGGGGGTCGAATGGGTGTAGGCTCTAGATAATATCGTTTTAACTCGAAAAACGAGACCAACATGCAGCTGCAAATGAGGTCTCGATTCAAATTTAGTCAGTAAGTTGTAGTAAGGGTGAGAAGGAGGAATAAATTGAGGAGAAAATGGAAGTTCTGCTTTGGACAACAGGTCTTCCAACAACCTAAGTAGGAAAAACTCAGAAAACAAGATCTTCTTGGATTCGGAGTTCAAGAGACTGAAAATGCTATTACTAAGCTAAAATATAACATTCATTACAACTCAGTCATAAACATCCATGTGAATCCTTAAATCATGAACATTCAGTATTAGAGGTAATAAAGTATGGAAACATGAAGTTGACTTTCATTAAACCAAAAGTCTTAGATCGAATTACATGATCATATAACCAACGTGATTTATACAAAATTTACAATGCGGGAGTGTAGATCAACCATTGAACCTCACAAAATATCAAAACTACATACATATACTCAAAAATTCACCCAGGAGAGGCATGCTCGCGATTCTCATCCAATTCCATAAGCCTGTGTCTTCTCAGTCGGACTGCGCATGCCTTCCCCTATCAGACACAAGCTCTCCTCTTCCAGTCCTTTCTAGATTTCCATTTATGGGGTGAGATGAGGTCTCAAATGCCACCTCACTTCATTAATTTCCTTTTCTCAGGATTGAAACATGGCTTAATTCTCAGGGGGAAGCCACACACTGCTCTCGGATAGGATGCTATGTAAACACATGATTGCAGGGCCGCTCAAAGGTGGTTTGGGTTCACACCTCTTTTGAGCCTGCAATCCACCACCTTTTGCCACGTATTAATATTTCCAAACCACGACTTCAATTGAGGGACCTCTCAATAAAATTATCACCCGAGCACATCACGTCCCCACAATTTATTGTGGTCGTTGATATTGTGATCTTGGGTGAGGATTTACAATTAGTGACTCAAATATTCCCTCTTTAGATCAATGGATTAGATATTCCCTTTTCAAATCGACAATTGAGATCTGCTTCAGGACTTCAGGCTTCGACCTTTCTCATGGTGCTATACATCATGCAATTTTGAAATCCTGAATACCGGGGGGCCGTTAATCTGGAATGCTCCTGGAATCTCCACCACTGACAAAATTTAACCTATCTATTTGTATTTTAAGCCTGGAATGAGTTTCTCTGCATGTTGTGCTCAGATGCTTCCTATGCAGACCACAAACTTGGATGACCTGTTGCCCTTGACAACTATATGCGATAACACATACGATACCATTTCCATTGCCAATGCCAATGCATAACATTTCCATGCAATGCATACCATACCAATGCAATGCATACCATACCATACCATTTCCAATGCATACCATTGCATGCATTGTATGATATTCATTGGCATGGTATGGATTGGAATTGGAAATGGAAATGGAAATGGTATGGTATGGTATGCATTGGCACGGTATACCATACCATTTTCATTTTCATTGTCAATGCCAATGCATACCATACCATTTCCATGCAATGAATACTAATTCATTTCAATGCATGCAATGAACACCAATGCAATGCATACCATACCAATGCATACCATTTCCATTTCAAAAAGATACCATTTTCAATGCATATCATTGCTATTTCCAATACATACCATACCATTTCCATTTCCATTTTTCAATGCCAATGCATACCATACCATACCATAACATTTCCATGCAATGCATACCATACCATACCATTTCCAATGCATACCATTGCATACATTGGTATGGTATGCATTGGCATTGGAAATTGAAATGAAAATGGTATGGTATGGTATGTTATGCAATGGAATTGTCGATGGCAATGCATACCATACCATACCACTTCTATTTAATGAAATAATGTAACTGCGAAGAGAATTCTTATTATTATTTTGTTATTGGATTAAATCCCCATTGCGGATTAATCATGTCATTATTATCATTATTGTTATTGGATTAATCCCCATTGAGGATTAATCATGTCGATAATTGTATAAGGATCAAATCCCCTTTTACGGATTGGTCATCGGACAATTACGAAGTGCATAATAAGAAGTCGGCCCCAACAGTTATAATGGAAGACCCAGAATTAATTAAAGGTGGGTTTACCCACCCAGAGTGAGAGATCAGCCCTGCTAGATTGTGACCTTTCACACGTGCTAGTTTGATATAAATAAGAGGCTAGTGCCTCACTTCTAACACACAACTCACTTGCTCATTTCTCTTATGAGGCAAGCTGCAATTATTAGAGAGAGGAGGAGAAGAGTGGTGCATCTCTTGGGGAGGACTTTCTGTATTGGTTTGAGTTATCTCTTAAACATTGTATAAGCTATTTATGATAAGGAAGTTTTTGCTGGGTATTCTTCCCCTAGAGGGTTTCCCAGGATAAATGTTGTGTCTCTTGTGAATGTGTATTTCTCAGTGATCTTGTTCTTATTATGCTATTATCTATTGAAATGCAAAGAACTATAATAATGGCATAAACATTAACATGGTATCAGAGCCAACCTGAAGGAAGAATATTTTGCAAGAGGAAAAACGTCACTGTTACCGTACCCAAAAATTAGGGTTTTGAAAAAGTATCTCTTTTCATCTCCCTAACCTCCTAGAAAGTTTCACCCTCCACCAAGGATCATTTTGGCACTTAGAGTGCACCTTTTCAGTGGCTAGATCTCCCGGAAAGTGAAACCCTAGTTTCACAAAGTACCAGAAAACCAGAGTACCAGAAGTACTAGAGTACCAAAAGTACCAGAAAACTAGAAGCACCAGTCTAGAAATCCGCAGATCAGATTTGAAGGGGTAAAAGTTGGATTTTAGAAATTCTAACTGCACCAGCTAACTCGCCTCAACCCAACGCATCTATCCCCTAGATCAGAATTTCAAAATTCGAAGTTTGAAAAATTAGGGTTTCCTCATAAAAACCTAAGTTGCAGTTGTAGTTGCAGTCTCATAACCAGTTGCAGTTGCAGCCGTAGAACCCATTTTAATCACCCTTGAAGTTTTTTGTAATGATTACGGCTGCTACCAGATGGATCCACTACCTGCAAATGCTATCCAAGGTATGTACTCACATATGGTTAATGGTTAAACCCTAAAGAGTATTTGCAGGAGAAGGGATCTTTTGCCATAGATCTAGAAGGATCTCAAGATCCAACAAATTCAGAGGAATGATGAAACCAAGGTGTGATTATTCTAATATGCATTTATTTGTTATGAAATTATCTTGATCAGTGTTGCATGTTGAAGCTATGATCAAAATATTAGAAGAATTAAAAATTGATCATAGAGATTATCCTCTAACCAAACCTTCTATCAAGATAGCGTATTGTCTTAGTACAGAAGACAGGTTGAAGAAAGAACTCATCACTTGAGTGAAGGAGACCTGGAAGAAAAGCAAGCACTCACTCTTGAGGACAAGGCTCCAGGTTTGATTAATCAAGATTCAAAGGTACACATGAAAAGCTAATGACTTAATTGAGATAACAATCATCGTAAAGTATTATACTTGATAACATGTGAGAATACTTTGTCTGATATGACTAACACCTCCTCTAGGAGAAACCTTGTGTGTTAGTTCCAGGTTTCCATGGAAGAATGCTTGGTCACAACACTATGAGAGTGTTGACCCCATTTCGTATTGTATTCCTTACCTTTAATCTTTGCTAAATTATAAGTAATAAGCTGTAAAGGAGATACTGTGATGATTGTTCATGCTATTGCTTTATATTATCAAGAAGGATATTATTCTTGCTTGTTGTTTTGTTGACCTTGCTCCAGGTCACATGAGGAAGCTATAGCGAAGGTTGCAGAAGGCAACGTGCTAAAGAAGAAATCAT
>ML788645.1:643520-672899 GCA_009831015.1 Picea engelmannii
CATGTGTTGAAGTCGAACATGGTAGAAACCACTTGATTACCGGTCATTAGTGTATACCGTTAACAAGTGCAAGGGAAATCACCATTAATGTCAATGACTCCCAAGGTACACTAGTACAATCCAACGAATGTGAATCAATGAGCCGAGGTCGAACACTCGATGGAATCTCTCGATCAGGGGTCGATAATGAAAACCCACTGTCAAAAGCGAGGAAACCTGCCATTGAGGCATGCAAGTTCCAAGGTACCAATTAGTTTCTAAGTCTAATTCCTAGATAATGAGTTGAAGTCGACAGGAAAAGACTCGTCACAAGAGGGCCTTAATGTATCCCACATCAATGACATGAAACAAGTAACAATATTTGATGTAGATCAGAGTAAAAAGTGATTCAGGACTGACTCAGGGATGGGCGATGCAATAGAAGGCTATAAGACTGCAGAAATGGCCGACGCAATAGAAGGCTTTTCAGTTTGGACATATTTTTGAACGGATTGATGACACAACAACTGTCTTGGAAACACTGACTTAACAACAAGGATCATAGACCAATTTGTAATCTTATAGTAGTATGATCAGGAGATGAGTGGATTTTCCAACCTAGACACAAAGCAAGTGAAAGGGTGTCATGTTCAAAAGCGACTCTTTCATGGAATACAGGTTTAGACACAATTCTTTCCCAATTTTTCCCCCACCATTTCTGGTGAGTACCTCTTTATTTTTACGCAAGCTTGAGGAGGATAACATATGCTTGTTGATTTAAGCTCATCCTTCGGACAAGTCCTTCGGAGTATTTTTAACGAACCCTAGGAAGGAGTGGTTCGATCCCATTGTGGGTCTTTCGATGTTTATTTAATGAGTCCAAAGAAAGAAAACTCATGGTTTTTTCATGTTTAGAGAGTCTGAAAAACACTTAAAGAAAACTCAGGTCCCATATGGGCCTTTCAATGTTTGTTTTACGAGTCCAAAGAAAGAAAACTCAGGGGTTTTTCATGTTTTGAGAGTCTGAAAAACACTTAAAGAGAACTCTCCCAGTTCCTTTTTCGTAAATTAGTCTGGATGAGACCGAAAAAGAGAGAAATTATTGCTCACCAGATGCGTACTTCAAATACTTTATCGAGCGTGAAAATAGCAAGGTCGCTCGGCGATCTTTTCATGTTTAGAGAGTCTGAAAAGAGCTTAAAGAGAACTCCAGGGGGGTTCCTTTTTCGTATAACCTTGGTGAGCCCGAAAAAGTGATAAAAATATGCTCGATCATGTTGTTATGTTTTTCGTGAGCGCAAGAACGGACAAAGACCACGCTCGGGATTGTTTTCATTTTTATGCAAGCTTTAAAACAAAATCAAACTCTGCTTGGGATAGATTTTAATTTTTACACAAGCTTAAAAACTAAACAAAACTATGCTTGGACCTGGTTTCATTTTTACGCAATATTGAACCAAAGGAAACTATGCTTGAGGTAAGTGGTTTCATTTTTACACAAGCTTGAACCATAGAAAACTATGCTTGTGACTTCCCAATGTATAACACAAGGATGATTGGTACTTTAGCC
Source organism: Picea engelmannii (assembly GCA_009831015.1). Taxonomy (NCBI): domain Eukaryota; kingdom Viridiplantae; phylum Streptophyta; class Pinopsida; order Pinales; family Pinaceae; genus Picea; species Picea engelmannii. The sequence goes on from ML788645.1 coordinate 645,070, forward strand.
CCCAGCTTAAGAAACTAGCGGCTCAACTTCAGCATGAAGTCCAGAGGCTGAGGCAAATGCCCCCCAAGCTTCGTTCCATCCAACTGCAAAGGAGAATGAAATGAAGCTTCAAATAATAGACGAAGGACTTGACTCAAATAGAGAGGGGGAAAACTATTTCATTTTTTAACGAGATTGACATAGAAACAAGAACTATGCTCGTAACCTCTGTTTCATTTTTTAACAAGGTTGCCTCAGAGATGAAAAAACTATCCTCGTGGTTTCATTTTTTAACGATCTTGAAATCAAAAAACCATGCTCAAAGACCTCTGTTTCATTTTTTAACGAGGTTGTTACAGAGACGCAAAAAACTATCCTCGAAACCTCTTCTTGATCATGGATTCCAAGAGGACAATGCTCCGGAATGACACCATGTCAAGGGACAAAACTCGGTCATGGCTTCCAATAGGTCTTCACTGGAAGGAAGAAATACACTCTGGAAGGACACCATGTCGAGGGTCGCGATAGGAGAAAAGAGATCAGGCTCTACCAACCCTATCGAAGAGATCACCATGTCAACTACCGGATCTAAGTCATCAGAAGTCGAAGCCATGGGAAACAACACCACATAATTGACCTGTGGTGGGGGCGATACTGTATACATACAAGAACCATTCAGGGAGGCAATCTAGGAAGGGTCAATGAATGAAAGTTGATCAACAGTGAAAACTTGTCCATCGTGAGGGAAAAATATCACACGAAAAAGAGTAGAGACAATAGCTTTCCTGGCATAGACATAATCTCGCCCAAGGAGTAAAGAAAAATCCAAGGGGTCTTGCACTACCATGACATCAATGAAGACAGTTTTCCTTCCCAAAGTTACAGGAAACTGAGGAAGGGTCCCTAAAGGTTGACTAGTTTTTCTGTTAAAAGGTAACAGATTCTGCATAACTGGTGCAAGTGGAGGACAACCCAAAGCTTTCCAAGCAATAGAGGACAAAAGACTAACAGACGAACCTTCATCTATCAACGTTTTGGTAACATCCCGACCAAAAACCTATACTGTAATCTGGAAAGGAATTTAAGAGGGAAGACGAGGGCCAGTTAGCACACCCCAATCAAACTGGATGGCCTCATTACTTGGAGGGGGTCCTACGGGAGAAGGCAGAATACCCCTCGACACGACAGAGTCTGTATCAATGAAAAAAATGTGGGCAGTATCGAGTTTAATCTCTAACAGGAGAGTAGGATTGACCAATGATGAGATCAGATCAACCACTTGGGTTTCATTCTCTGAGGGGAGAATGGGGTCGACAGGTGAAAATGAATCGACCGCTTAGGTTTCACTCTCTAACAGGAGAGTGAGGTTGACCGAGGATGGTATCGGATCAACCACTTGGTCTACTGGTTCATTCAAAGATGTGACCAGATTGACGACATGATCAACCGGATTGACCGATAGGGGAACCGGATTGATCATTCCATCAACTATAGGTGGGTTGAGAGAAATCTTGCGATAAGCAGCTGGAAGTTGAGGCTGTGAAATAGTCATGTCTTCCAGTAATTTTGAGGCTTCTTCCATATGAGGACAAAAGTGAGTGAGATGACTCCCTTTGCATAACATACATGGGAACTTGACTCTACTTTTCTTCTTCCTAACCGTATCATGACTAGTTGACGGGGGGTCGTCAGCATGTTGTTCAGAGGCTAACGACATGGGTTGGCAAGGGCATGTAGAACATGCTTCTATAACCTTGGATAGACCAGGGAAATACTTAAGAAGATGGCTACCCTTACAAAGCCTGCAAGGGTACTTGGGCTTACGGGTTGTTTGGGTGATCTTGACATCATCAACACTCCCAACACGATTAACAGTAACTGGTTATTTTCCAACAAGTTTGACAGTGGTTGGGGGTTTGGATCCCTGCTTAATTTTCTTCTTCTTATTCTTCCTTTTCTTCTTCTTCTTATTCACCGAGTTACTAGCTTCAGAACTTTCGCTCGACGAAGAAGATGGAACGGAAGATGACCTTGCAAGCGAAGAAGGTGAAGAAGACCTTACTGGTGAAGACGGTGAAGGATCAACATGAGGTTGATGTTCTTGGGGGGAAGTTCTTACGACCGAAGCACTTACTGCATTTGAGATTACCTGAGTGGAAAACAACCACACCGGCAATCCAATTGTGAGACCTGGAAGGCTCAAAGTAGCGATGTGAGGAGGACCAATGTTTCCATAAGAAGGAAAAACAAAAGGTTCCCCTGGAGCAAGGGTTCCTTCATTGGTCATTTCGGGAACTGACACCATGAAAAACAAATATCCAATCTAGAGTCCACTAGGGAAAACAAACAACACACGCTAAAAATCTAGGAAGCAAGCAAACAAACAAAACCTTCTCACAATGAATGCACTAGTTGGTGATGAAATCCAACATCGCGGGAACAAAGTAAGAAAGGGATGAGATAGAGCGGGTGGAAAAGTTACATTGATGACCTGCTTAATGGACTTACACCCTGGTGCAAGCTCCCACACATAATCATGGGTATACCCTCCAAGGAGCCCGAGTGAGTTTGTCCAACGTCGATTCCAGGTACCGTGGAGACTTGCCCCTCCACAGTCACCTCGTGTAAATAACCTAGAAAGATAGGCCACTAAGGTTACCACCAACAACAATAAAGCCTGGGGGGACAATCGACAGTTCGATCCACATGCAAGGGAAGGGTATCTAGCCCGAAATCAACTCAAAAGGCTTCCACTCATCATTGTGGGTATACCTCTGAGTGATCCCCGTAATACGTGCAATCTCTACACTGATGTCAACAAAGCAGGGTGAGTAACTCTGCCAACACCAATGCAACCTAGTGCTCGACCCTTGTGTGAGAAGGGCTTCCCAGGACAAAATGTAGTAAGTGGATTTAACTCTCCCTATCACAAGATACTATGTTTGTTTGCAGCTTTGGAAAGTTATCTTTCACACTTATTCCAAAGCCCTACAACTAATCTAATGTAGGTTTGCTACCAGAAAAGATAAAAATGTCTAATCAATTTTTATAAGCGCTTTATTTTATGGCTGTTGTTACTCAAAAGGAAGATGGTGTGGACAATAGGGTGTTTTGACCGACTCGAAAAATTATGCAAAGGTATGAAGATGCAATCTTTTCATTTCGATGAAATCTATGCTACGAGAAGGAGAAAACATTTATCATTCCCATATGCACGATGTCCCAAAATTTTTTTGCACTCATCAATATCAATCATGTAATGTCACTACTTCAAATGAAAGGATGCCCCCAATCTAATATAAAGCAAGAAAATAAATCTTTTTGTTTAAAAAATTTCACTAAAAGCAATAATGAACTTTCTTAAAACAAAGAAACCCAAACTAAAAATTTTCTTTTAAAACGAACTATTCAGAAGAAATCTGATATTTCCCTAAACAATTCTAAAGAAAACACATGCTTTGTAATTGAAAGATACTCAAAGCAAGAGACTAATCCTTCAAAACCAAACAAAGCAAATATGGCTATAAGAAACTGAAAGAATGTCAAGCAGACTGTAAACAGATACACTTTGTAATTGAAAGACACTCAAAGCAAGAGACTAATCCTTCAAAACCAAACAAAGCAAAGATGGCTATAAGCAACTAAAATAATTTCAAGCAGACTGTAAACAGATCAATATAGGCTCCAAAAGTTCAATCCAGCTGATCAAAGCAAAACTGGGCATCAAAAAATAGGATATCCTAATTCCAAACACAAATTTCAAATGGGTTTGCAGCCTAGCATTGTATTACAGTGCGAGAATCAAGGATTCTCGCAGGCTAGACATAGGCTGACTGCGAGCACCTCACACTGGATTACACAGTAGGGTTTGAACTCATATGATTCTCGCAGGCCACTAAAGGATACAGTGCGAGAATTTCTGTAAACACAAAATTTGGAAAAAAGACAAAAATTTTGAGTGAACTTTCAAATCTAGAGAGTCGTGATGGATCTCCCATAGACTCAGAGACCAGAAAACAAGCAATCAAAGCAAGGGAAACTAGACTAACTAAGAAACAATCTGTTCCCTAGTGGAGTCACCAATTTTGTTATTGGATAAATCCGTAAGTGCAGACACAAACCGATCTCCCTAGATCCACCTGGATCTAGAACAAAGCAAAATAGAATAGGACGCTTTCCTTAAGTTTTAAATATTGAATATACTAAGAGGCAAGAATCATGGACATACCTTATGATCACTTCCTATAGTCTTTGTTGCTCCTGCTTTGCTCCAGTGCTCTTGTGCAGTCAATATCAAAACAACACAAACCAACCAAAGTGATAGCGATAACATAAACTCAATATAAACCCATGTATGTGATCAATGAATCATACAATAAAACACAACAAGCTTTATAGGAAAGAATCATATTACTGTATCATATTAAATGTGAAAGAGAGATTACAACCATGGCCTTGATGTCGTAAGGTCCCTTCCAACTGTCCTTCGTTCCTCACACACTTCTTTCTCCAAGGATTCTGAAACCATAGATCTGATAGCTACTCACAATCTATCATGACAAAGCAAATCTCAAAGCCACTCTAACCAAATCAAAGCTAACAAGCCCAAGAATCAACAAAGCTAACCCAAGCTCACGCTAACTTTCTCCATGAGAACTCCTCTCCTTTTATAAGTTGAAGAGGATAAGATGAGGAGGTTAGGATGATCCCACTAAATCATGAAAGCGAGTAAGATCCAAACCATTCGGATGCCACCTCACCATAGAAGCTTATCCTTCTAGAAGATTCAAGAAAATGCTCATTTTTCCCATGTGCTGGAATTCTCGCACCCTATCTATAGAAAAACCTGCAAACACCTCGCACCCTGGCTATAGTGCAACCTGCAAGAATGGGTCATTCTCGCACCCTGCCTATATAGCAACTTGCGAACTTCCCTTTTTATAAGGTTTTTACATAGGAAAATGCAACTTCTTTTCTCAGGAAAAGTTCTTCTACCTTCTCTCTTTAGGAACTCAGGCCACTGACCCCTCTGAAGGCAACAGATAGGTTTACATCATTAACGATCATAGGGATGACGAAAATAATGTGTAACACTTGGTATTGTCTAAAAGGACCTTCTCTGAAAGGGGGAGTAGATGTATTCCTTGCTTTTGACCTCATTGTTAGGCATAAAGAAAGATGAGTCATGCTTCTGACCTCGTTGTTAGACGTAAAGCATGATGTCGTGTGATCCTTGCTTCTGACCTCGTTGTTAGACGTAAAGCAAGATGAGTCATGCTTCTGACCTCGTTGTTAGACATAAAGCATGACGTCGTGTGATCCTTTCTTCTGACCTCGCCGTTAGACATAAAGCAAGATGAGTCATGCTTCTGACCTCGTTGTTAGATGTAAAGCATGACGCCATGTGATCCTTGCTTCTGACCTCGCTATTATACGTAAAGCAAGATGAGTCATGCTGCTGACCTCGTTGTTAGACGTAAAGCATGATGCTATGTGATCCTTGCTTCTGACCTCGCTGTTAGATGTAAAGCAAGATGAGTCATGCTTCTAACCTTGCTATTAGACGTAAAGCATGATGCTGTGTGATCCTTGCTTCTGACCTCATTGTTAGACGTAAAGCAAGATGAGTTATGCTTCTGACCTAGTTATTAGACATAAAGAATAACGCTGTTGATTCCTTTCTTCTAACCTAGTTGTTAGACATAAAGCAAGATGATTCCTCGCTTCTGACCTCATTGTTAGACATAAAGCGAGATGTTGATGTGTTCCTTGATTTTGACCTTGTTGTTAGACGTAAAGCAAGATGAGTCGTGCTTTTGACCTAGTTGTTAGATGTAAAGTATGACGTTGTGATTCCTCGCTTCTGACCTAGTTTTTAGACGTAAAGAGAGATGATGATATTACCTGATTTTGACCTAGTTGTTAGACGTAAAGCAAGATGTGACTGACACTGAGCTACTAGCTTAACCACTGTGACATTGAGCTAGTGTAGTACTGTGATGTGACAGCCTAGTGCTGTAATGAGGTATCATTATTACTGATACATATTTGATGCAGATGATGATAGCATTATTTCAAGAATGATGATGCTCCTGATGAAGAAAACTTCCGATGACTCGTAAATGTGCTAGACAATGGTTCAAGATGATATTGATGATACTGTCCTCCAGATGCCACTGATGATGTAGACCTCTCTCGCCTGATGCTGATGAAGAATACCCTTCTTGTTAAGGGGGAGTGTTGAAATAATGTAACTGCGAAGAGCATTCTTATTATTATTTTTTTATTGGATTAAATCCCCATTGCGGATTAATCATGTCATTATTATCATTATTGTTATTGGATTAATCACCATTGAGGATTAATCATGTCGGTAATTGTATAAGGACCAAATCCCCTTTTGCGGATTGGTCATCGAACAATTACAAAGTGTAGAATAAGAAGTCGGCCCCAACAGTTATAATGGAAGACCAAGAATTAATTAAAGGTGGGTTTACCCACCCAGAGTGAGAGGTCGGCCCTGCCAGATTGTGACCTTTCACACGTGCTAGTTTGATATAAATAAGAGGCTAGCGCATCACTTATAACACACAACTCACTTGCTCATTTCTCTTATGAGGCAAGCTGAAATTATCAGAGAGAGGAGGAGAAGAGTGGCGCATCTCTTGGGGAGGACTTTCTGTATTGGTTTGAGTTATCTCTTGAACACTGTATAAACAATTTATGATAAGGAATTTTTTGCTGGTTTTTCTTCCCCTAGAGGGTTCCCCAGGATAAATGTTGTGTCTCTCGTGAATGTGTATTTCTCAGTGATCTTGTTCTTATTATGCTCTTATCTATTGAAATGCAAAGAACTATAATAATGGAATAAACATTAACACTATTTCCATTTCCATTGACAATGCCATTGCATACCATACAAATGCATACCATTGTCATGCAATGCACACCATACCATTTCCATTTACATTGCCAATGCCAATGCATACCATACCATACCATACCATACCATTTCCAATGCATACCATACAATAGCAAGAAAATTCATACCATTGTGATGCAGACCCCACCCTCTCACACGGTCAACATGACCTCCCAGTCTAGGATCGTTCTAATCAGGAGCTGGAACCAACTCACAAGCTCTCTCTGAGACAAAAATATTAATGAAAAGGTCCTAAAACCCTCTTCCCGAATGTAATGTTTCCTTTTCAGGAGTTCTCGAGTGCTTACACAGCCTCCCTGGAGACCGAGGGCCAAAACTTCAAAAACTGAAAGTTTCGCAACTTCGAGACTTCTCTATCTCTCTTATATATTAACATAATTTCCCTAAACTACTAAACACTAGTAAGATAGATCGATAGTTCATAATGAACCATGATATCGACCATTCATATTATATCTTTTCAGGCTTCTACAATTTTTTTACAACGCCCTTTTCTACAATTATCCTGAATCATCGAAAAGCATTTTGCGCTAAGTTTCAGATCGATGGATGGTCCAGATCAATTCCCTTAGGATTCGATTATTTATGATGGTTGTCCACATGACACAAATAATTGTATCTCCTGACATCGAAACACTGAACAAGATCTCCTTCCTCCACGTGTCCTCTCCTAGATCGACAACTAGGATGCCATTTCAGGACTTCGACAATTTCCTCCCTGTCTGCACCACATTGTGATTTCACTGAAGTGTCGAGATCCGAAATGAGAGATCTTGTTCCATGTTTCCTCTCCAGCCTTCGGTACTTTAGGATTCCTCCACTCCTATTTCATATCAAATGCTAATCTGCCAAAATACATGATGTACTGACATGTGTCCCCACTTTTTGAACGATCACAATTCACTCTGGCCTTCGAGAATTCGAGGGTCTTGACTTCTCCACGCGCTGAATCCTATGAATACATGAATTCTGAAGGACTTTTCCAATTAAGCCTCATGTAGATCCTGTTGATACAATGACTGTCCTTTCTCATACAACCTCTCGAATAGATCTTGGTCATAGATCTTTGATCTTTGATAACTCCTCCTTTAAAATTACTTTACGACTTCTCTGAACACGCAAATTCTTAGAGACTTATAGGGTTAAACCTCACTCTAATTCTCTAGATCTGAGGGTGAAAAAATAACCTGGATCCTCCTGATCAAACCTCCACCATTCAACTTTCAAACAATGAATCTTCCTGTTACTCATCATTAAACATTTTTGTGCGAAATCAAGATTTCGGAATCTGGCAGAATGCTAAACTAGTTTGGAATCCTGATAAATTAGGAAACGGGATAAACATGGCAGGGAGGGTCTAAATATGGAAGGATCGCAAAGTTGATCGGGCCCGATGCATCACAGATTGTGAGTTCTCAAGATCAATGGCCGAGAATGATTTCGAGGGTATAAGTTGCGTGGGGGCTAATTTTGGAGAGCGGGCCAAAAATTTAAACCATGGTTTTCATTTGGGGTTATGTGACACCACCAAGTGCATTTCAGGATGAAAATTAGGTTGCCTCAAACCACTTTCTCATGCCCCTGAAAAGTGGAAAAGTATAAAAGGGAATTTTTTCGATTATTTTATTTTATTTTGAATGTTGGACCATTAAAAGCTTGGCGTGACCACCATCTTTCAACAACAACTCAACAATACACCAAATTCATACCATTTTCACTCGTTTCCAAGTATTTTTCATCACAACCATGGATCCTATCATAACCTTAGTAGTAGAACAAGATCCTATGGCAAATGAAGAAGCCCTAACTGACCGAGATTCAAATATGTTTTATACCGAAATCACTATTTCTCCTATCTTTGTGTCCAGGAAAAACCTGTCTGATAAAGTAGGAAGATGTATACCATTCCTTGAAGCATTCCAAGCCACCATAGTCCCTTATGTTGTCGAAATTGATTTCTTGTCTCTCGAATTTATAGGTTGGTGCACCGAACAATATTCCCATGAAGAAATATTCACCGTGAATAAACGAGGGTCCGAAGTATTGTGTAGAATAAAGATTTTTTCAAGTCGATAATCCCTCGGTATACCAGAGTCTTTTTCCACAATTTTTGAACCTTTCAATGAAGAAAAGTTGATTAGGATATATAGAGAATGTCCATCAAAGTTCTGAGATATATTTTTACAGAAAATTATCAAACCTGAACATTTTTCAGAGGGTTTGTCTTTACCAATGAATGTGAATATAATGGTTATTGAATTTCAATGGGTCTTCTCCCTATTGAGTCAAGTTTTAGGCCTATGCAATTTCAAATATGTGGTTGAAATCATGTCTGGTTTCCTTTTGACCTTTTTTAAGTCAGATTTTGGTTTGTCAGTCCATATCAGTTTTGATCAGTTACTAGATGATAACATCCATAAACAGCTAGTGAATTTTCATTCTCTAAGACATTTTAGATACTACACATATATGTTGAGAATTTTCCTGGAAACCAACAAGAGGGAATTTCTTGAAGCAACATTTTTGTCAACTGAGTGTAAAATAATTACATTACTTGTCTTCATAAACAAAGTCATGTCCAGAGTTTATAGTTTTGTTTTCAATACCAGCCTACCTAGATTTTTTTATGACATGAGGAGCTATCTACATCCAAATCCAGAAAATAGAGTGGGGGATTGGGTACTATTCATGCACTCAATAGGAATCTGGGTTTATGTTTGCCATGAATCCCCTTACCTATTGCCAATTTTTATGACCCATAGAATATTTTCCCTTGAATTCATCGGGAAGAGAATTATATCTAAGACAAAGAATTTCCTGAAGTTGCACAAAGCCTCCAAACTCAAGTTCCATTTTATCATTGGACCCTTCATTGTCAAAACCAGATCATGCTTGTATCAAGTTCAAGAAAAGATAAAATAGTTTGGTTTTGCACAACTATAGGGAAGAAGATATGATCCAAACCAAATCATATCCAAGAGAATATTGATGAACAAATAGGCCCCTTAGGAGCATGAACATGTTGAGGGTTTTGATAAGTTGGAAATTCTATAATTATGTGTTGATATGGAAGCAATATTGCAACCAACTCAAACACAGTAAGTGGAGGCAAGACTGCAACACAGTCAAATACAACAAGATTATAAGAAATTGATAGTCAAAGCTCCTAAGATAAGTGTTTATAGCAAGAGAAGTAGTTCATAGGCCATGGGCATCAGTGTCCAACAAAATTCCCCAAATAAGATGCAGATTACACAGTCTACACAGATAGTGGATTTAGAAGAGGAAGTGCCTAGAGAACAGGCAAATCTAGATATGGTGGAAAGTGGTACTAGCATTATAGAGGTTGAAAAGGAAAACAAACTCCAAAGTGAAGGCAACTCAATAACCTTTAGCAACAAGAAATATATCTTTAATAGTACATCTAAGGAATTTTATCAATCTAAGGAAGATTTGGCAAAACAATATGCTGAGAAGGGAAACATAGCTTTGGGTGAGATGAGGGATTTAGTCCATGAAGTGGAAAATATTTCTCAGCATAAATATTCTTTGTTTATAGTAAGGGATGTTGAAAAGAGAACCTTTAACATTGCAGTTGTAGATGAAGACAAATTCTCTAAGATAAATATAATATATGACAACATCAGCACTCCAGACAAAGTCAAATTCCATAAGCATACCTGTGATATGTTTTATTTTGATTACCTGAGTTTAATATTGAAGAATTCAAAACTGTCATCTTATGCAATGAAATTCAAAGGACATTTGAGGTGGGAAAAATCATCTAGCAGAGCTTGGAAGACTTAGATCAAGAGGCTCGAATCCGAAGGCCCCCAAGGGTTGAAATCCTCATTGGATGAGAAAGATAAATTAATTCAAAGTTTGAAGAAGAAATTGAAAATCTTTGCTACAGAGCATCCACAAACAACATAAATGGCTCCTCTAGAACATGAAAAGGAAAAACTTCGTCAAGATACATTGGACTACAAGGCTAGGGTGTTGCAGCTAGAACGGGAAAATGTGAAATGGTTACAAGAGTAGAATTTTTTTCTAAAAAAAGTTGTAGTTGCAGCTCCTACTGTAGAATTTGGGTCAAACATTGAAGGGCTTGTCCAGGCTATGTCACAAGTTAGCTTGAAAGAAGGATAAATCAAAGGGATAAAAGGAAGCATAGAGAAATTGAAGCAGGAGATGTAGACAAAGGATGAAATAATGGCTCAATTTCAAAAGGAGAATGAAATCTTGCAGGAAAGGATAGATAAATTGAAGATGAGGTTAAGAGGAAAAGGCATATTGTAGGGATCCAAGCACATCATATGGGACTCTATAGCTACTGAAGATTCCAAGTTCAGAGTATATTTGAATTTAATTAATGATAAAGACAACATAGCAATCACAACCAGAAGAAGGTGCAATTTTGTGAATGAAACTTTAGAAAAGAAACCATCAGAATGGGCCCAGAATGCCATAAATCTACTCAATATTGTACATACTGCAGACCTTCAGACTATTGGGGTTAAAGACAAATCTGCATTGATTATCTGGGCTAGGAGGGTTATTTCTAAACATAACCTGTTGAAATCATTCCAAACCAAGGAAACACATATGGAACAGAGTGTATAAGAGTTCAAGGTTTGTTTGAATAATTGTTTATCAAAGGACTTCCACCATTTTGGGATGGAAAGGGAAAATTGTATGATCAGGAAGAATTCAATGCTTGCCTGAGTCAGTGAAGAATGGATCACTCCAAGTTTGAAACCCTGGAGGAAAAAATGAAGGGAGCTACATTAGTGGAGCATCTGATTACAAACTTTGAAATTTTGAATCAGTTCAAAGCAGTGAAACTTGGACTACCATTCATGTCATATGCTTCCTGCATTGACCTGGAGATTCTGATAAAGGAAATGATAGATTATGATATCCCTTCAGAATTTCAATGGAAGGAGATAGTACGAATGGGTAAGACAAAGTGCAATTTTCTAGGGTCCAGTAAATGATGTTCAGATGTCACTAAAGATGGTAGATCATGTGCAAGAACAAAGAAGAACAAGTGGTGAGGAAAGGGACCAAAATGCCATAGGAGCTAGATTCTGGATCAATAAACATTTCTTATAATCATTGTAAATGGTTTCAAAAACCAAAACATTTCTTGTAATCATTGTAAACGGTTTCAAAAATCAAAATGTCTCATTTTAATCATTGTAATCGGTTTCAAACCAAAGGAACTCGACTTGTATAAATATTAGGAGTTCTAAATGTATTAGGGGTTTGAAGAAGTGAAAGCGAATAATTTTAGATACTCATAACTTAAATGTAATTTTATGAAGTTGAATAGAATACACATGCAAATGTCTTGAAGTTTCTATGAAAATATTTTAATGGTGGTGATCTGAGTTTTGTCTTCTCTCTTTGTATGTATTTCTTGTATTTCTGATTTTATTTTCACTGTCTTTTGTTTAAATTGGATAGTTAAAGGCCCATAATTCATCCTATGATGCTCTTGGCTTAAGAAATTTAGACTATGTTAAATTCTTCCTAACTAAGTCAAAATTCATTAATTTAATGCTCTGATACAATTATATGTTTTTTCTTTCTTCTTACACTAAGCAAATTACAATTTATAACTCATATTTATCACCTCATTTAGCCTTTATCATCTGGAGAGTTCTATAGACTAGTCAGTGCTTTCATTCATTTTCAAAAGTTTGACTCCATAGCCCTAAGTGTCCCTCCCCTTCCTTGCTAGCAAAATTATAAAAAACCCTTCAAAGAAACAAAACCTAGCCAGTGATTTGTTAAAGAAAACTCATGTATTAAATACCAAGTGACAGGAGAGAGCCCTATCTGAGATGAGAAGGCTAGTACCCATATCTAAAGTGGTTTTTAGGTTACCTCTGTCATTTTTTTATCATTCGAACAAATTTACAGAGCGCTAACACTTCCCCTCGAATATTTTGATCGCTATCCTTCATGAGATTGACTACACGAAATCAATGGAATCTTTGTTTCCCTCCTGTGCACTCCTATGATACTTGAAAAATCTTGACATAAAATTTTTCTTAGTCTCTCCTACAAAATATTATTCTTTCTATCTCTCTTGAGCTTTGTTCCTTGAGGTATTTCACACATCTGGCACACTTCTTGCATCCCTGAAAATTCCGATGAACCTCGGACGTAGTGATCTCTCAGAAAGTTTTAGAATTAGATATTTTTGAAGAAATATCCTCACACACTCCTTATGTTTGTCTCCTCTGAGATTATTCAACACTTAAAGAAAGTGTTGGCCTGATGAAATCCATGCATGGGTCTTATCAAACATTTTTTCTCCTCTGATCAACTTTACACTCTCTGCACTTCAACTAAACAAGTGTGAACTCCTTTGACTTCCACTGTAATTTCACATTATCTCTCCTGAACTTCTGAGTCTATCTTGAATCTGCCTATGCATTCCTTGCACCAAGAATATCATAAGAGAAAACAAATGAAACTTACAGAAACATCAAAGGTTTCCACACTTAACCATGAAAACCATATGTTGTATCATGTTGTCATTGATGTCAAATGAACAATGTCTTTTCATATGATATTTATGTAGTGATTGATGGATCATGTTTTGTCCTTGATTTCAATGGAGTCATAGTTGTATGATGTCATGCATAGATGAAAAAAGATCAATACGTTGTCATTGATATATGATGCATAGTTGGATTGATGTAAAGATGACTCATTATTTTCTTGTCATGGTTGATATGGAGTACAAATTTATGAACTCCAAAGTGGTCCCGTTATGGTGAAAGCCCTCATGGGAATACGCTTTGCGGTTGAGTTATCCTAGTAGTATGGTTAGAGAAACCATGCTTAATTGTGAAATAATGAGATGAATATTAGTGAATTTGATAGTGAAACCATCCTATATGGATAGTGCTTGTCATGCCATTTCCAGTGGTATGTGGAACGTCACATAAATCCTCACGGTTTGAGAGTTATGGCCTTACGAAGTTGGAGGACCCTCATATTATGGCTAGAAGCCCCAAAAGGTCAAAGAAGTCAAAGTGATTACAAAGAAGAAATTATTTAAATAATAAAGTGAAGTGACAAAGTCAAGAGGATTATTTAAATAATAAAGTAAATGGAGAATTTTATATTTATGAAAAGTGGTTATAAGAGGGTTAATCCTAAAATGAGGAAAGTTAAGTGGTCAAGTGGCTATTGTATATATGGACAAAGTGACAAATTGGAAAAATTTGAACATAAGTGACTATGTGGAAAAAGTAGCCAAGAAAATGCTTCTAAGGAAGCTACTTGGAGAGTATAAATAAGAGGCAAGAGTCTCTTGTGAAATACATCTCTTGAGCATATCTTGAAGATCTATTCTGAGAGAGAGATTGACTGGAGGATCTCATAGATGCATCAAAGTTTCTGTAAGTCTGAGATCTTCAAGGTGAAAGTTTTGGAAGTTTAGAAACCCTAGTTTTTGAAGGATTACGCCAGAAACAGTGGGCCAGAGTGCATACATACACGGGCTACAGTGAGGTAGGACACATACACATACAGGCTGAAGGAAGGAAGAGTGCATACAATTGGATGATATTCATGAAGACTTGAGTGTAAGTTGGTGCCAGGCTCTTGAAGGCTAAAGCAAGTTCCATATATGCATTCTATGGGCTTAGATCTGCCATAGAAACGTTTTTATGATTACATAGTTGTCTTGATGGATACTCTTTCTTATTGTATGGTGAATTCTTAAGGAATTATTGGTATGGCTATGGTGATATGGTTATGTTGATTTATTGATAGAGTGAGCAACGCTCCTATGTTTTAGTACTGATATGGCTGCTATAGTTACTTATGTTTGAGTAGCATTCATATTGTCTAATTAAGGAGCATGAGCAAGTTTTTGGAGAGTATGGATGTGTTGAGATTGGTTATGGTATAGATTGGACAGTCAGAGACAAAAGTGGATGTGACTGAGGGTTGCAAAGGATATGAGTTTTTCATGGAGAGAAAACCCTAATTGTGAATAAGGAATACGCAGGTTGTAGTACAGACAGGCTGCGTACATATGTGACCTGTACTACTGGTAGGGCACGTACATATGTGTGATGCACTAATGATAGGTCATGTTCTTGTTGATAGATTGGTATCTATTGAGGATTGATTCCTCTTTTCAGTTGGTGCTGAGTTGTTTGAGTTGAGTCTTGCATTGTAGAGTTGGTGTTCTTTTGGAGTTGTAACTCTATTCAATTGTTGTTGATAAACCAAGGATTGTAGTCCATAATAAAAAGAAAATTGTACATACATCTTGTGTTCTTTGTGTTCCTTGTGGTGATGAATTATTTATGATATATGTTGATGATGTATGTTCACATTTAATTGGTTATAAATGATAGTAATAAGTAATGAGTAAATGGTGATTGCTAACTAAGGAGTTTTGTGAAGGGGAAGTTTTTAAAAACATCCCTGCACTGATTCACTCCCCCTCTCAGTGTGGTCAGTGTGTCCAACAATTGGTATTAGAGTAGGCCTTCACTATAAGCCTTAACAATCTTGGAGGAGATCCATGGACACACAAATGGATGATGACGTTCCAATCGTTAATGAGGAAAATTATTCTACATGGAGAATATAAATGAAAGTGCATTTGAAGGAAATAGGAGCGAGTGTTTGGAAAGAAGATATTGGTGGGCCAGTTCCTTTGAAGAAGAAGTCAAAGTTTGCAGCTCAAAGGGAAGAAAATAATAATGATGCATTGGCTCTCAAGACCATTCTTAGTGGACTCTCAAATTCTTTGAAAGAGAGCATGGAACAATGTACTTCTGCCAAGGACCTATGGATAAATATTTATAAGACATACCAAAGAATAAAGGAATACCTTGAAGACAATTCCATCAAGATTAATGAAGGTAAATAATCTCCAAAATCCCATGATTACTATATTTCAAAAAGTGATGATCTTGAATATTTCTCTACAAGTGAAGAAAAAAATGTAGAAATGGTTTGTGTAGAGTTAGATGATATTTATCACATGGAAGAAGTAGAATAAGAACTATCAGAGCTTAAAAATAAAGTTGAATGGGGTCTATTTGAATATAACTATGACCATTGTTACATAGAATATAGCTATCTTTCCGAGAACACTAAAAAGTTTCTTAAAAGAAATCAAATGCATATCTTGAAGTTAAAGGAAATGCTCAAGGAACAAGAAGAAAGTAAAAGAACTCAATTAGAAGAAAAAGAAGAAGAGATCAAAAGGATAAATAATGAAATATAAGAACATAATAAGGTAGATGATGAGATTATAAAAACTCTTGAAGATAATGTCCATCTTAAGACCCAAATTGAAGAAGCCAAAAGGATCAAGGAACTATTAAAGAATCAAGTAAATGAAAAGGAAGATTCATGTCATAAGTTGGAAGCTGAAGTTGTTGATCTTAGAAAGAAAGTAGAGAAGTCAAACAAATTCTTGAATAGCTCAAAAATATTGAATGAGATCTTAGATAGTCAAAGATCACCAAATGATAAATCAGGTCTTGGATACAACACAAAAGCTACAAATGTTGAGGCAAGCACCTCAAAGAAGCATGAGGTAAGTCGCTCACTCTCTGAGGATGGAAATAATGTTGCAAGTCAACCATCTACACAAGGAAAGGAATGTTTCAAAATAACAAGGCAAGGAAGACATCAAGAAGCCATATTTACACCTCAAGGAAGAGAGACACCTTCAATACGGACACCAAAGAAAAGGTATGAAAATATTTTTCATGGTCACTGTTACTCATGTAATGACTATGGTCACAAAGCTTTGGAATTCATATTTTATGAAAAGAAAGATAATGAAATATTTCATAACACCCTAAGGTGTTGGAGATGTAATCAAGTAGGACACATTGTTGTTCATTGTCACACCATGAGATTTTACAGTTGTAGTGGGTTTGACAACAAATCTCAGAATTGTTGGAACACAAGAAGAAAGTCCATGTTGAGGAATTCATATAGCATGACTAGAAGAAGGCATGAAGCTAGGAAGGAAGACAATTTTGAAAATATGGAAGCCCAGAGCTCAAGTTTTGAGAAGATGGGACACCTTCAGAAGTGGGTGAAGAAAACTAAACAATCAAAACAGAATGGCATTCTTAAGTCAAGCTCAAGTTTGTCATCTTCAGAAGCATACGTGAGTGACGATGGTAACAGTCCCACACATATGCTGGCGGACCTATAAATAGGTCACGTACATACGTGATATGTCTGTACAACAGGCCATGTATCTGTGGTAAAATCCTTAGGAAAATGACCATGCATATGAGTTGCAACATGGTATGATGGTATAACCCTATGTTGTAGTGTCTAACATGGTTTGTTGCAGGGCTTGACATGTTTTGTTGCAGTTTTTCATGATTACATGTTGGCATACACAATTTATGTATGTATGGTGATGACTTATGGTTGAATATTGGAATACTATATTGGATGCATGGTACTAACCCTAGAGTATGGATTGAGGCATTTTCTTTGAGGAACAATGTTGGTTGTGATGATGAAGTTATGGCACTTTGGTTATGAGATATATCATGATGATGCTAGCTAGAAATATCATTGATCTATTGCGGCACACTTCTAGTACAAATATCTTTGGATACTTAGTATTTGTTGTAGTGAATGGAGGTTGAGATAGATCTGTTAGGATACATGGCTTATACATATTTGAGTTCCCTTGATATACCTTATGATGTATTATTGGAGGAATATTTGTTGGATATCTTTGTGCATGCATTTGGAATATGCTTGAGCTACATTTTGGGACATGTAGTTGATGAGTTGATACATCATTGATGATTCATAACTTGATCTATAGTTGATACATGATTGGTACACTTTTGGTACATTGTTAGTGGCACCTACTAGCAGTATGATTGGCACATGTTTTATGGTGGATATGGAATACATGTATGAGGACACATCTTGATTGTAGTTCATATTGTTGTGATATTGGTGCATGGTTGATGGACTTGCTTGGTACAATTGGTGATACATATTTGGTGCACTTGTTGATTCATGGGTTGATATAGTTGAGACATTTGTTATGATGCATGATGGTTGAGATGCATGATTGTATCATTTGGTTCATGGTAGATTCATATCATGAGTAATATGACATTTGGTTGAGGAACATGGTTGGCATGTTGGTAGAGGCATATGATTGGTACAAATTACTGGCATATGGTTTATACACTCCATTGATGATTCTTATGACACATTGGATGGTTTTAATGTACATGGTTGATGTAGATGTATGTTGTGCATGGTTGTCACATTGGATGGTATAGGATGTACTTGGTTGATGTTTTGTTCATGATTCTCTATTTCACTATTGCTTCATGATGTATGGTGTGGCATGAGTTTGATGCATGGACAGGTCCAAGGATCATCATAGAAAGAGCGGTTGATCTATGTTCTGGTTGAGTAGTAGCATTTATAGCATAAGCATATTGTAGTGGTAGCATATTGTTCATATTGTAGAAAATATAGGGAGAGACATACCCATAGGGGGATTCATTATTCTTCCCATGATTCCAGGAGGAGAGATTTATCAAATGTAAAGATAAATACTTGAAAAGGATCCTTATACTTGGAGAAAGATCACAGAGGCACAGTTCTAGGGGGAGCAATGGTCATAGGGGGAGTGTGAGTGATATATATTAAGAATTACATTAGAGTGATATCGCTTGTTCAAAAGGGGAGAGATTATTTAGAGGAATATCAAAGGCATTCAAGCCAAGGGGAGCAACCCCAAGGAGATAAATACCATTTTCCATTGATGTCAAAGGGGGAGAGATAGTCACATTGATGTGATTGAGATGACTATTGATGTAGAGAAATTTCTTGCCTACATGTTGTCATCAATGATTGGTGTTGACATCAATGTTGGTATTTCCATCAATGCCAAAGGGGGAGATTGTTGGATCATGTTCTCATTGATGCCAAAGGATTGATGGAAAAGGAACAATGTCTTGTCATAGTATATTGATGTAGTTATTGATGGATCATGTATTTTCCTTGATGTCAATGGAGTCATAGTCGTATGATGTCATGCATAGATGAAAATGGATCAATGGGTTTTCATTGCTACATGATGCATAGTTGGATTGATGTAAAGATGAATCATTATTTTCTTGTCATGGTTGATAGGGAGTAAAAATGGATGAACTCCAAAGTGGTCCCCTTATGGTGAAATCCCTCATGGGAATATGCCTTGTGGTTGAGTTATCCTAGTAGTATGGTTAGAGAAACCATGATTAATTGTGAAATAATGAGATTATGATCAATGAATTTGTCAGTGACACTATCCTATATGGATAGTGTTTGTCATTCCATTTCCGGTGGTATGTGGAACGTCACATAAATCCTCACGGTTTGAGAGTTATGGCCTTATGAAGTAAGAGGACCCTCATATGATGGATATAAGCCCCAAACAATCAAAGAAGTCAAAGCGATTACAAAGAAGAAATTATTTAAATAATAAAGTGAAGTGATAAAGTCAAGAGGATTATTTAAATAATAAAGTAAATGGAAAATTTTCTATTGATGGAAAGTGGTTATAAGAGGGTTCACCCTAAAATGAGGAAAGTTAAGTGGTCAATTGGCTATTGGATATATGGACAAGTGAAAAATTGGACAAAGTTGGCCATAAGTGACTATGTGGAAAACGTGGCTATGTGGAAAAAGTGGCCAAGAAAATGCTTCTAAGGAAGCTACTTGGAGAGTATAAATAAGAGGAAAGGGTATCTTGTGAAATACATCTCTTGAGCATATCTTGAAGAACTATTCTGAGAGAGATATTGAATGGAGGATCTCATGGATGCATCAAAGTTTCTATAAGTTTGAGATCTTGACAACGAAATTTTCAGAAGTTCAGAAACCCTAGTTTCTGAAGGAGTACGTGAACAACAGTGGGCTAAAGCGTGTACATATGTGGGCTACAATGAGGTAGGACGCATACACACGCGGGCTGAAGGAAGGCAGAGCATGTACAGTTGGACGAAATTCATGAATACTTGAGTGTAAGTTGGTGCAAGGCTCTTGAAGGATGAGGCAAGTTCCAGATTTTCATTCTATGGGCTCAGATATACCATAAAAACTCTGGTATGGTTTCATAGTTGTCTTGATGGATACTCTTTCTTATTGTATGGTGAATTCTTAAGGAATTCTTGGTATGGATTTGGGGATATGGTTATGTAGATTGATTGATAGACTAAGAAACACTCATATGTTTAGTACTGATATGGATGCCATAGTTACTTATGTTTGAGTAGCATTCATATTGTATGATTGAGGAGCATGAGTAAGTTGTTAGAGATTATGGATGTGTTGAGATTGTTTATGGTACATATTGGACAGTGAGAGACAAAATTTGATGTGACGGAGAGCTGCAAAGGATCTAAGTTTTTCATGGAGAGAAAACCCTAATTGTGAAGAAGGAATACACAGGTTGTAGTACAGACAGGCCATGTAGATACGCGAGTTGTACTACTGGTAGGGCACACACATATGTGTGTTGCACTACTGACAGGTCACATAACTGTTGAAATATTGGTATCTATTGATGATTGATTCCTCTTCTCAGTTGGTGTTGAGTTGTGTGAGTTGAGTCTTGCATTGTAGAGTTGGTGCTCTTGTGGAGTTGTAACTCTATTCAGCTGTTGCTGATAACCCAAGGATTGTAGTCCATAATAAAAAGAAAATTGTACATACATCTTGTGTTCTTTTTGTTCCTTGTGGTGATGACTTATTGATGATATATGTTGTTGATGTATGTTCACATTTAACTGGTTATAAATGACAACAATAAGTAGTGAGTAAATAGTGATTTCTAACTAATGATTTTTGTGAAGGGGAAATTTTTAAAAAGATCCCTACACCAATTCACCCTCCCTCTCAGTGTGTTCAGTGTGTCCAACACCATACTCATGCATAAAATATACATAAATAGATAAAACACAAAGAACATAAATAAACATCACATGTACTCAAATAACTCATATGAACATAACACCATACAATTGGAATCAAACCTCTCTTCTTGTATTCATTCAGTAAAATATGTACATGGACTCATACAGTTCTCTGCAACTCATCATAAGGTTCAACAAATCTCTCAACATGTTAAGAACCAAAGAATGAATACAAAAAAACCACAACAGATATACAAGAACAATATGCAAAATCTCCTTTATTACTATCAAACCCTCGAGGTAGGGAAACATCGTACAATGGTTCCTATTATGAAAGGGATCCTCTCCTGTTCACTTGCCTCTTCGAGGGGGCATCCTCCTATTGAGCCACCACTCCAAATACAATATTTCTCTTCATGTCTCATTACATTGCTTGAACCCCTTTATATAGTGCTACCATCACCTAAGAACATTCTAGAGGAGGAATCTTCTAGAAGTAGAACCTTCTAAGAAGTCCTCTTACATTTATTATATCTAACTACCATAGTGGGCCTTATTTAATAATATAGTGGACCTATTCCACCTTACATTAAATGACCACATTCCCATATATTAAATGACTTCCACTAATAACACATAACTACATTCCCATTGGGCACCTCCCTAGGTACCCCATATTACCTACCTAGGTATACTACACAACAACAATAACAATAACCTTCAACAACAACTACAATATTCAACATCCTCTACAATAAAAATCAGCAGCCTCATTTGGGCATATAATACATATATTTATACAACAAGGGGCTTCTCTAGCCTTCCCTCTAGAATACCTTAGAGCTATCCTATCATATTTAATTCATTCATCTACTAAGGAATATTACATTGAATGTAAATTACATCCAGATATGAGTCGATACTCAGTATTTGTACAACCTTATCTTCTAATAAAAGTGATTACAATCCTCGAATGCCTTATGTGATGACTCAATCCTCAAAATATTTAACAACTTTAAATTTCAATCTTTTCAAAAAATAAAGACGTGCTCCTCCTTGGAATTCAAAAAAAACTTCAAATCCATGTGCTGGGTGTTGATTTGTCCTCCACCTATCTTCTTTAATGCTGATGGTGATGCTCCTACATCATACTCCTCTGGCCAAAAATTCATGGACTCCTATCTGTGATCTCCTACAATGTCTTTCCATGCTTTTGAATAGCAGATACATTAACCCAAATAACATCCTCTACTGGGTGACCCCTCCACTTCACCAGGTACTCAAATTAAGTCTTCCTCTTGGTATTCTTACCAATCCTCTGTTAAGCCCTAAATAGTGTCTCATTACCCCTTAATTGGGGCATATTAAATTATTAATGTTATTTTATTTATGTCTTCTTTATTCCATTAGTTGTAATTATACCTCCTAGTCTCCTATATATACCAAGGAGACATTTTCATTTTGAATCGTCTTGTAATTGTACATTTATGTGGGCATAAGGAGGTTGCCCCTTCGAAGAGGATTATTATCTAAATTTCTCTCTTTTTCAAGGCGTTGAGTACTTATTCTGAGTTTTTTCTATGGTATATTGATATTTGGTTCTTAACATATGTTATCAGAGCTCAAGTTCTTGGGGTTTCGCTTCTACATCTGAGACACTGTGGCATTTTCGCTATAACATTTTTTCTACAATGTTTCAGAAGGAACAACTTGGAGGATATTTAGTAGACGGATCAAGGTACTTTGGGTTAGAATTTTCGCTCCTGAGGCCTTATACTTTCAGAGATATAGCATGTGTAAGATAGGGTTCTAGAATCATCTTGAACTAAGTCATTGCATAATTTTCGCTATAAAACATTTTATGTAACGTTTCAGACCTTGAAATACGGAAGATATTCACAAAAATTAGTAAGGTACCCTTTCTAAAAGGTTCATCTTCTGGGTCATCTTAAATTTGTAGATACACCCTGTGGAAGATGGGGTATCTAACTAGTCCTATTGACTAGTGTCAAGAAGGTGTTCCAAGTAAAACTATCATAGATTCTTCGTAGAGTATCCAAATTGAGTGAGAATGTTGCATTGGATAGTGGACAGTCTATAGTATTTTGGGTACGATTCTAAGAATCTTATATCAATTATTTTGTGTGGGGCACGCTATACAAGTGAGATCTCTTGGAAAGTCCAAAAGTCATCAAGTTGTGGGGAAGTTACCTTAAATTCTAGTTGGAAAATCCAATTTTTATCAGACCTGTGGCATTGCAGAGAAGAAATATCAGAGAACTACAAAAAATAAAGTTTCATACCCATAAGGGACAAAACTTTGGAGATGCAGCAAAAGAAAGATTTTCTAGCAGAACCACCTCAAAATCAAGGTTCAAAAGTGATACTTGGCCAACATGCCACCCGAAAAAGGAACTTCTACACCAAATAAGCCTCCTAAAAGTACTACTTGGACTCTTGATGAAGGTGAAGAAATGCATAGGGACATCAATGAATTACAAAAGAAGACAGTGACAAAATATGAACTACAAGGGATGATGGATTCAACTGAAGATAAATTGGAGGCAATAATGGATACTAATATGGATGGTTTAAAAAGGGAGATCATGGAAGGAATGAAAAATTTCCTAATATAGAGGACACCTAAAACTGAAAATGTGTCCCATGAAATTCATGATGAGGACACAAGGAAGATGAATCAAGAATGGAGAAACTCCAACTTTGGGTTGAAGACCAACCACGTTCCTAAGATTGATATGAGGAAGTTTGATGGCAAGGACCCAATCACATGGATACTTTAGATGGAGAAATTCTTTGATCTACATAATGTGCCACATCCACAAAAGGTACAAATTTCTTCTTTATATTTAGAACCCAATCAATTTATATGGTATTTATGGCTTTTTTCTCGCAAATCACTCATCACTTGGACAATTTTCACAGAATAAATTATAGCACACTATGAGGGTACAAGGAGAAATACCTTCTTTATCCATTTGATAAATCTCAAGCAAAAGGGTTCAATTATAGAGCACATTGAGAACTTCCAAAGATTGAATATAAAGGTAACAAATATTCTAGATGAGCACTTGATCGATGTATTCATAGGAACTTTATAGGATAACATTCAACATGAGGTTCGCCTTTGTGAACCCAAATCATTGGAGAATGCATTTAGGGTGGCAAGAAATGTTGAAATTAAAAATATGGCTATGGCTACTAGAAGGATCAATCCTAACAACTATGGAGAGAATAATGATCCTTCTTTTAAAACACCTCAACCTACAAGGTTGACACCTCAATAATTGGAGGAAAGATAAGAAAAAGGTTTATTCTTTAATTGTGATAGAAAGTACAGTAAGGGACATAAGTGTGGTGAGAAGAAATTATTCTACATAGATTGTGAAGAGGAAGAAGAAGAAGAAGAAGAACCATCTCAAGATGAAAACGTAGAAGCAATTTTGTCTGAAGAGTTGACTCCCACGATATCGTGTAATGCATTGGATGGAATTAGCACTCCTCAAACCCTCAAGATCGAAGGATATATCAAAAAGAAAAAGTTAATAGTCCTAATTGATTCTAGAAGTACTCATAATTTCATTCACTATAAATTAGCCAAAGCTCACAATTGCTTTGTATATCCAGGGCCAGAGTTTCAAGTAATGATTGCAGATGGAGGAACTATCAATTGCTCAAGAAAATGCAATAAGATCAATCTTACTATGGGGGAATATGTAATGAATAGTCCAATGATTTATATACCCATGGGTGGTGCTAATGTTGTACTAGGAATCCAATGGTTACAATCATTAGGAACGGTGGCTTTTAATTTTCAAGAACTTTTCATGAAATTTTCATTGGAAGGAAAATAAATTGAGTTAAGAGGTATCACAGGGAAACCAAGTAAAGTGATAAGTTCTAATGGCATGAAAAAATTATTGAAAAAGGGGCATCAAGGTGTTATTGCACAACTATGCTCACTAGATTTTCAAACATCCAAGACATCTATTCCTCTAGATCTCTAAGGGATCATTGATAAGCATTCAAAAGTATTTGAAGATATTCCCAAAGGTCTTCCACCCACTTGAAATCATGATCATGATATTCACCTAATTCCTGAAATTGTCCCTCCTAACATTAGGCCATACAGATACCCTTATGCCAATAAGAGTGAAATTGAGCACATGGTTGAAGAAATGTTAGAGGCTGGCATTATTAGACCTAGCCAAAGTTCTTAATCTACACCGGTGGTAATGGTATTCAAGAAATATGGCTCATGGCGTATGTGTCCAGATTATCGAGCGATCAAAAAGATCACTATTAAAGATAAGTTTCATATTACCATCATTGATGAATTGTTAGATGAACTACATGGATCAATCTATTTCACAAAATTGGATCATCGCTCAGGGTATCACCAGATTAGAATGAAGGAATAAGATATCCCAAAAACAACATTTTGAACTCATGAAGCCCATTATGAATTTTTGGTCATGCCTTTTGGCCTTACAAATGCACCTTCCACATTCCAAGGGTTGATGAATTCCATTTTCAAGACCTTCCTTTGAAAATTTGTTCTAGTATTTTTTGATGATATACTAATCTATAGCAAGTCTTGGGAGGATCATGTGCGACATGTTGACAAGGTGTTACAACTACTAAAGGAACAACAACTATATGCCAAACCATCCAAATGTTTCTTTGGAGTGAAGGAGGTAGAGTATTTGGGTCATATTGTATCTCATAAAGGTGTCAAGGTAGACCCTAACAAGATTACGTCCATGATAGACTGGCCGATTCCCAAAACATTGAAGAATCTTAGAGGATTTTTGGGTTTGACAGGTTGCTACCGCAAGTTTTTTCGGCACTATGGAAGAATAGTGTTGGCGACGGAAGTCACTCCTGGATTGCTTGTAGGAGCAGAGCCCGACGCCCATCAGATTAATGTCACGATTTGTTTAAAGGGTGATCAAATGGAGGAAAACTCAAAACAGCATCGTGTCAACTCAGAAGCCAGACCAGGCATGCATGAATGAGTGAGGTCTTGATAAACTTCAAACCGTGAGTCGTAGTAAAAGGTGAGCAGGTGGAAGACTTATGCAAGAAGGGTGAAAAGGTCTATAATAAACATCATGTTCATAACATACTGGAGGAGAAAGCATTCAAACACAAAGTCTCTTTATGTCCAAACACAGAAAACTAGAGAGTACAAAAATGCCACGACAAATCCTTTATCATAACATAACTGCAACAATCCACGTGAATCATTCAACTATGAACACTCTGGCATGAGATGAAACAAAGATGGAAAAGGGAGAACAGTTTGTCATAAACCAAGAAGTCTCAAACACAGAGGCATAACCAGGAAACCAGAATGTCGCTAAAACTTTACAGTCGGGAGCTTAGCTCTACCATCGATAGATACAAAAATGGCAAAAATGCCTTCATATACTCAAAACAACAACAACAGCGGAACCAAGAAAATGCATTGAAAGCTTTGTGTCTGCATGGCTTCTGACACTCTGCAGCCACGATCTTTGAATAATCGTGCAACTTGTGGCAGACGCGATAGATCCTCTGACAGTTACATCGGCGAATCGACGTGCCTTTAATTCATTGCAAGATGTCCCCATTATGGTGGAGATGATGTCTAACCACCACCAACCGCTTCAATAACTGCTTCTTGGGATTGAGAATGGCCCGACCAACTCAGGATTTCGAGATAAGGAGGACTTCTCGCACTGCCACCTGGAATAACTGAATAGCTTGAGGGATGGGCATGGAGGCCAGCGCGGAGGATGAGTGCATGATAGGAATGGTGGTGTCGGGTTATAAGGGCGTGGAAGGAGTGACGGAATGAGAGGAAGATGACGGAGGACGATTCATGGAGGAAGACATCAGGTAGAAGGGAAGAAGACGGGAGAAACGATTTTGCCTTCGGGTGAGTGGTTGTCATGGAAAGGAATGGGACATGTGGCAAGCAGCGAGTGGATGGTGGGAAGAAGGGAGAACCACGCGAACCAAAAGGATGAGGTGGATGAGTGACACACGGCAGTGGGAGAAAGGTGGAATGGGAGATGACAATGTATGAGAGTGGCCCATGCTGGCTAAACATGGAGCGGCTCAGAAGGGCGGGGTTGTTCAAGCGCCGTTGATCTGGGCGCATCGATCCATGTCGTCGGAAAGATGCATTCTCGTTTCTGGACCCCCCCCTCTCTGCTTAAAGGTAGAAAGGCGGGGGGGGTCTGGAATGGTCTTCATCACCGTTGATCCAGGCGCCCTGATTTGGGCCATCGGAGAGGTGCGCCCCTGATTCCGGACCCCCCCCCCTCCCACTTAAAAGTAGAATGGAAAGGGGGGTCTGGAATCCAACGCGTGCCGTTGATCGGGGTGCTGTGATCCTGACCATCCAGAACTGAGCCTCGTTTACTTTGGAGGAATTTGCACATAAAACTTAGGACAAGTGGGTTCTAAACCCTTTTAACAAGAAATATCGCTAACATTTGGCTCCATGGGGGATAGAATCGTCCCTGTGATTCTCTAAGAACTCTTTTGCAGACTTAGTGCCTTTGCTGTTGGGCTATGGAGTCATTTATTAGTCCAAAAAAAAAAAACAAAAACAAAAACAATATTTACAAAACAAAATGAAACGAGCCGACTGCGGCTCACAGAAAACATTTCTTCAAGAAATGCCCATTGACTGGGCCACTAAAAACTTCATTGCCTTCCAGATCCTGCAACCTGTAAGTGTTGTTTGAAAAAACTTCAAGGATCTTGAAAGGCCCGAAACAGATAACATCAAATTTACTGTGTTTTCCCTTTTCCTGCCTGGGTGCATCCCACTTGAGCACCAGATCACCCTGCTCAAACTCTTTCTTCTTGTTTTTTCTGTCAAAAGCCTGCTTGATCTTCTACTGACGATTGTAAGCTCTGTCCAGGACCTGTTCTCTGATCTGCTG
>ML788645.1:698641-708767 GCA_009831015.1 Picea engelmannii
CAATACCTGATCAAATCCCTCCCATATAACTCCTGGATCACTCTAAATGGTTTTTGGTATAAAGAAACTGATAAGGGGGGCCAAAAAAGTGACAAAAAGAGGCCAAAAAGTCTATAAATAGAAGTTGGCAGCTCATTATCACCGTTGCTAATTTGGAAATTGACTCTGGAGCCAAAATACCCCCTTTGCCAAAGATCGTGATTCCGTGAGCTACAGTGGACGAAACAGACTTCTTCTTGGACCAAGTAAGTAAAAACTCCTTTATCTAGCTATTTAATACTTCCCTTTTCACATTTAATTGATTTTTTGGGTGGGCGTCGACATCAAAAAGGTCGGCCCTAGGTACACGCGGGCTGTCCAGAGACAACCCGCATGTACACACGTGCAGAGAAAATCCTGTACACATGTACACGTGAATGTCACCTTTACAGGCTATGTGTACCTCCCTTATTGATAGAAAAGAAAATGACAAGAAGTATTGACCCTCCTTTACCTTGTTGTGTTGGCAGGATGTATGCCAGTGGAGGGAAAGGGAGCATGAGGCCTCCAATGAGTTAGTGGCTGTAGATCCAAATGTTGTGAACATGTTGATGCAGTGCGGTTTGTTAAAATTCTTTTTATGTCCTTTTATGCGCACGCAACCAAGGCTACTGAATTCCTTGATTAATTACTGGCACCCTGATGCAGAGGTGTTCATGCTAGAGGGACAATCCTTGGTGCCCACCACCGAGGATATTTACTTTCTGACTGGCCTCTCAAGGAGAGGGGAACCAGTCAACTTTCAGACTTTTCCTGCGGGGCCGAGCAAGGTCTCGGAGCTGATAGCTGAGTACTGTGAGGCTGGGACCGATCGTAGAGGTTCCTCGGTACCTATTAGCAAGATTACCAACCTCGCATTACAGACTATTTTATTTCTTATTGGGCGGATTACCGGCTCAACAGTCGTGCATCAGGATTCACGTGCACAAATGAACTGTGTTATCCAGTGCATGAATGCACAAATTTTTGATTGGAGTACCACACTATTGGAGTGTATGAAGAGGAAACTAATAGATTGATTACAGCGGACACATAGGAACTTCGGGTTTGGGACCATCCTGTGTTCGTTATTTTTCAAGAGAGTTCCATGCTTCAGTCCTCGGGTTGTAGTACGGGGACATCTGGCCATGTTCCCTGCAGTGTGTAGATGGGCAGTGTTACTGCCGCGACAGGGTGGTGGAAGGACCGTTGAGTCCTTTGATGACGAATATTTTGCTTAGCTATCACGACAGATCCTTGCTATCGAGGACTACCCATATGCGGGGATCGAATTCTCTAGAGATCCGGAGATACCCATGCCTCTTGGTGAGGAGCGAGGGGAGATGGGTAAGTCTCCACCTGTATAGTTTTTTTGTTTGCATATGTAATTTTTATGTCTTTTTTGATATATATCATTTTTTGTATGCCAGAGTATTTGATGGGTGAATGTTTATTGCATGCAGATGTGGGACCCGTGCGACCTACTGATTATGCATGGAACAGGCATCGCCCACGACTAGAAGCCGCAGCTGCCGCCGCTGGAGGAGAAGCAGTAGCAGGGAACCTCCCAGCAAGAGAGGCCAAGAGGGTCCTAAGGTGAATTGAGTGGAACTTCACTGTGCTCACTCGCACAGTCCCGATGGCAGAGATAGAGGACCTACCGCTGTCCATGCAGACTCATGTTGTGGGGGCACCTCAGACATGGTTCCGATTGTTTAGGCATTTAGCCCATGCAGTAGATGATTACAACAGGGCCCATAGGCCGTGAAAAGACTTTTAGACTTTTTGTGTGCCACGAGCACCTTGTTGTATATATTTTTTGAGGGCATAAGCCCGGTGACTCATTACTATTCCCACTTTTGAGGCGCTTGCATCCATCTATGTACTCTGAGGATTTTATGATGTTTATATATGGTTTTTATCTCTTTTGTGTTTTATGGATTATGTGTGCAAAAATGTATTTACATGTTTATGTCCATGATCTTTTTATATGTGGGAAATATGCCAATCTAAAATGTGATTAGCTAGAGTATCTGTGATTTGGTTTAATCTCCTAGGAACATGAAAATATGTAATATAATCAAAGTTGCGTTCTAAGAGACGTACCCTAAGGAATCATCGGTGTAAAGTTGGATCATGAACCTGGTATATTCTGTTTAGCTGCGACACAACCAGTTGAGCGTCTAGATAGACCTGGAGATGAGAGATACCCAATGACAATGCACGAAGAAACTCAATAACTGCACTATACTCGGCAACATTATTTGTGGTGTCACCTAAGAATATACCTTCGGAAGATAACAACTAACCCTGTGGTGTAAAGATTACCCAAGTTGCGGAGGCAAGCCTCCGCGTGTGTCGACTAGCCCCGTCCGCATACCCAATGAACACCTCGGACTCTCTTGACATGTGCCATATTGATGAAAGATAACATCAATGACACATCCATAACACTTTTTAAAAGAAATGTAAAAAAGTAATAGTACAAAGACTATACATATGTTACAAAAAGTTACCCACAGTGACCTTTCTATGAGTAATACTTCTTGAGGTAGAGCCCATTTCTAGGCTCCGCCAAAGCATTCCCTTCAAAATCGACCAAACAATAAGCGCCCTTTTTTAGTACCTCTTTTATAATGAAGGGCCCGAACCACATGGGTTTAAACTTTCCTGCCCCTAGGGGGTCCTTGTCTTGGTCGTAGACCAAGGCAAGTTCTCCTCCAGAGAAAATCTGAGGATGAACGGACCTATCATAATGACACTTGAACTTATGTTTATGAGCCTTGTTGGCCAGGGCCGCATCGCGACGCTGCTCATCAAGCTGCTCAAGGTGTACTAACCGCTCTTCAAGTGGAGAAGTGTATGGCAATAACTGTACTGCCAATTTCAGAGATGGGATTTGACATTCGATGGGAAAGACTGCCTCCAGCCCATAAACGAGGTGGAAAGGTGAGAAACCGGTTGCAGTATTAACAGATGTTCGGTAAGCCCATAATGCTGAGTATAACATCAAATGCCAATTTAACTTGGCTGAGTTGATAGTGCGTTGTAGAATAGTCTTAAGAGTTTTTTTTACAGCTTCCACTTGCCCATTGGCTTGGGGGTAGTAAGGTGAGGAATGTTCTTGCCATAACCCAAGCTTTGATGTTAATTCGAACATCATTTGGTTCTGAAAGTGACTTCCATGGTCAGTGACAATCTCTCTCGGGACGCTGAACCGTGCTATAATCTGGTTGAATAAGAAGAGAGTTGCAGTCTCTCCATCATCTTTAAACGTTGGCATAGCTTCGACCCACTTAGTGAAGTAGTTGACAACTACGATGATATAGTGGTGCCCCCTTGCTGACGGGGGTTTGCATGTAGTGTAATCAATCCCCCACTTAGTGAAGGAACCAACTGTGATGATAGGAAACATGGGAGTTGTATTTGCCCTCATCTTCCGAGAGAAGATTTGGCATGGATGGAACTTCTTGACCGACTTGATACAATCTTTGATAAGTGTGGGCCAGAAGTAACCTTCTCATAAAATCTTTTGGGTTGTTGCCAACCCAGATAAGTGACTTCCACAAGATCCTGTATGACAATCGTTGAGCACTATGGTGGCCTCCTCATGAGTGAGACATCAACGCAAGATGCAGTCTACACCTCTTCGATACAACGTATCATTGAGTATGAGATAATTCTTAGCCTGATGGCGTATCCGTCGATGCTCGTCACGAGAAGCAGAGGTGGGGCACTTCAAAGTCTGGAGATAGATTAGTATATCTCTATACCAGGGGTCTGAAGATTCAATCAAAAACATATCCCCCCGGATAGGCGATTCCTTAGGCACAATGTCACCTGACTCAACCGAAAGCTCCGAAATAAGTTCTTCGAAGACCAATGACTTCTTGGACTTTGCTGAAATGAAGTCTAAGTCAAATTCTTGGAGGGTGACCATCCATATACTAATTTTTCCATCGATAACTCATCATGTCAACATGTACTGGAATGGATTCACGATAGCGACGACGGTGGTCTTGCGAAACAGAACATAGTGACGGAACCGTTGAACAGCATGAATTGCTGCAAACGTAATTTTTTCGAGATGGGAATAATTAAGTTCTGGTCCTACGAGGCCTTGGCTCAGGTAATAGATCCCGTATTCTAAAAATGAATCATCTTCCTAAACTAAAACTATGCCTATGGTTGACTCTGCGACAGCCAGATATAATAAGAAATCTTTGTTATAATTAGGTGTCCGTAGTAGAGGTGCAGTTGTGAGGGTGTGTTTTAATGCGTTGAGCGGCTTCGTCCCAAAAAGAGGGAACATATTTCTTAAGTAAATGCATAAAGCCCTTGGTGATTTTGGCATAGTTGGCGATGAAGCGTCATAAGAAGTTCGCCTTGCCTTAAAGACTTTGAAGTTGTAAGATTGTGCGTGGGGGGGGTAACTGGATTATTTCCTCCACCTTAAGAGGATCCACCATGATCCCTATTGTTGATATGATGAAACCTAACAAACGTCCTGACGTGATGCAAAAGATGCACTTGTTGGGATTCAAGCGAATCCTGAAGTAGTGACAATGTTCGAAGATTAGTCTGAGGTGCATAGGATGATCCTTTCGCTTGCGAGAGAGTGATGCTAAATCATCTAGATATGCCTCGACTATATGTTTGAGGTCGTGAAACGCAAAAGACATGGCCCACTGGAAAGTGGCTCTAGCATTCTTAAGGCCAAAAGTCATCTTACGATAGGCGAATGTACCCCATGGACAAATGAATGTCGTTTTGTGTTGGTCTTCAGGTTTGATTTGGATTTGATTATATCCCAAAAAACCATCCATGAACGAAAAGGCTTCACAACTAGCGCATTCATCAATGATATGATCAATAAATGGGGTTGGAAAATTATCTTTTGGACATGCCTTGTTCAAATCACGAAAATCGGTACATACACGAATCGTGCCTTGTTTTGTATTGATCGGCACGGGGTTTGACACCCATTGAGTCAAATGAATAGGGTAAATGAAACCTGCCTTGAGAAATTTCTCAACCTCAAGCTTAATGGTTGCTTCTTTCTTAGGATTGATTGGACGAAGCTTTTGTCGAACAGGCTTGGCATCAGGATACGTCATGATTTCATGTTCAACTATTTTTGGATCGATACCTAGCATTTCCTCATAAGACTAGGAAAAAACATCGCGGAATTCTTTGGAAAGATCCGTATAAATTTGAATCTCCTCAGGGGAGCAATCCGCCCCGATGAAGACATTCTCCACGATGCCAGGGTTTCGGGAGATGTTGATAGGTACAGTTTCAACGATAGTCACCATATTTCCCTCAGCATAAATTTCCTGTGTAGCTAAGAGATTAATAGGACATGGCTGATCTCCCGTCATGGTGATAGTGAATTCCCCTGCCTCGATTAGGCTTAACTCTGGAAGGAAATATGATCTGTGATGAAGATCTTCCCAAGGTTTGTCTGGACTAGTCATTGCTTTGATTACTGCTTCGTCAGAAGGCAAGACTAAGTCTAACGAATCGACATTGGCGAGAGAACCCTGAGCCCAAATAGGCTCTAGAGGTGGATCCAACTCTTGTGCGGGAGTCGGATCAGGGTTAGCTAAATCTTGTTGGAATAAAGAGTACGTGACCTCAATGGCCGACAAGGGCATGGACATGCCGGAGTGACCTGTCTCATCCATCGTGGCTGATGGGGAAGGAAGAATCCACGGATCCTCAAAGTAATTGGTGCGGAACGACGAAACTTGAAAAACCTCAACCTTATGGTGATTCGATATAAACTTGACATCATCATGAGGAGGTGGGTAATCGAAGGTACCCATCAAGGATGGGAACAAACCAACTCCTACATTAACGACACCAGGTTGAGGATTATCAATCATGGGAACCATGGATGCCCCCAAATCTGGGTCAGGTCTAGAGAAGGATAATTGATCGACGGTCACTATCTGGCCTTCATGTGGAAACAACAAGACTCAGAAAACTGTAGCAACCACAGCTTGCATAGAATAAGTCCAACTTCGACCTAACAAGAGGTTATAGTCGAGGGGAGCATCGACTACCTCTACTTCAACACACACGGTCTTCCCTCCTAATTGCACAGGGAAAGAAGGAATGATGCCATGTGGTCGGAAAGAACGACCATCGAAAGCAGTGAGGAGGGTAATTGATGGAGACAAAGTAGGCTGGCCAATGGCCTTCCAACATGATAATGATATAACGCATGTTGAGGTTCCCTCGTCGACCACCGTGTGGAAGATATTGCATGTAAAAGTTTTCATGGGATAAGCCACTACTGTCTGAAATGCTACATGGTAAGGCAGATGAGGTTTTAAGTCGGTTGTATCTAACATGATGGTACCTGGGTTACAAGTCTCAGTAGAGCCTAAAGCAGTTAACAAGGCTTTCCTCTGAGTAGGGCAGCTTTGAAGGACTTCCAAAGTAGACATCACAAAAGGGGTTTGTGATAAATCCTCCACCACAGAGTAATTCTAGGCGGCCCTTGCGTTTGGGTTGTGAGAAGCTTTATTAAATGCACCCTTTGGAATGCGTGTCATCATTTCTCCCAACGTATTCTCAATCTGTAGAGGAAGAGATGGGAGTTCGGCTTCTTTACCCTTCTTAGAAGCGCTTGGTTTACTATAGTCATGCACTCTAGTCGTTATTAAAGAATCACCCCTAACCATATATATGTTCACAGCTAAGGGATTATGTGGAGGAGGGCATTTTTCTTGACTGCCCCCTTCGGCACTTGTAGAGGCTTGAGTTAAATTTTACCCATGTTGAAAGGGATTAGTCAACATGGCTTGTTGTTGCTGTGTGACAAACTTTTGGGCCTCTGCAAGTCGAGGACAAAGATGGGTCGGGTGGTCTTCCATACATAAGTTGCACAGATACCTCGCCTTCCATTTTTCCGTGGTGCCCTCACCAACATTATCAATGGGTTTTTTCTCCCCCTTACCCTTATTTCATTGTTTTTTCTTCCCTTTAGGCTGTTGGGTGGCCTTTGGGTTAGTTTATTGCACAGAGTGTACTTCCGACGTTTGGGTAGGAGGAGCATCCAAGGCAGTAGTCTGGCTAGCCGCTGAGTGTTGTATAGATAACTGTTGCAATTGTTTTTTCAATTGCTCAGCGGGCTTGGTTTGGGCTGAACCAACAATACCATCGACATGTGGTCCAACTCTCTGTCTAGTTTTATTCAGTATAGATCGTGGTGCATCCGGCAGGATGTTGTATAATAAACTAGACTGAGAATAGATAAGCTCAAACTGTTGAGCCCTCATGTTTCAGGATAAATCCGTAGGTGCGGACACTAACCGATCTCCCTAGATCCACCTGGATCTAGAACAAAACATGACAGAATAATACACTTTCCCTAGATCTAGACTATTAAATGAACTAAGAGGTAAGGATCATGGACATACCTTATGAACGCTTTCCTTAGGTCTCTGTTGTTCCTAGCTTCGCTCCAATGCTCTTGTGCCATTCAGATCATAACAGAACAAACCAATTGAAGTAAAAGTAGATTAATATATTCAATAGCTAGTCTATACATATGATCAAGGAATTATGTAATAAAGTGACATCATCTTTATGGGAAAGGGACATATTACTGTATTAAATTAAATATGAAAGAGATATTACAACCTGAGCCTTGATGTCATAAGGTCCCTTCCAACTATCCTTCGTTCCCCACACACTTCTTTCTCCAAGGATTCTGAAACCATAGATCTGATAGCTACTCACAATTTGTCTTGACAAAGCAAATCTCGAAAGCCACTCCAACCAAGCTGATAATTCCAAGCCAAAGAACCCCTTCTCCATGAGAGCTCCTCTCCTTTTATAAGTTGAATAGGATAATGTGAGGAGGTTAGGATGATCCCACTAAATCATGAAAGTGAGTAAGATCCAAACCATTCGGATGCCACCTCACCATGGAAGTTTCTCCTTCTAGAAGATTCGAGAAAACGCTCGTTTTTCCCACGTGCTGGCATTCTCGCACCATAGCTATAGTGAAACCTGCGAACTATTCACACCCTGGCTATAGTGAAACCTACGAGAATTGGTCATTCTCGCACCCTGCCTATATAGCAACCTGCGAACTTCCCTTTTTATAAGATTTTTACAAAGGAGAATTCAACATTTTCTCTCAGGAAAAGTTCTTCTGCCTTCCTTCTTTAGGAACTCAGGCCACTGACCCCTCTGAAGGAAACAGATAGGTTTACATCATTAACGATCATAGGGATGACGAAAATAATGTGTAACAGAGAGCCCCCCAAAGTATGAAGTTAGAACAGAGTGGTAGCTGAAATACTTTGTCGAGTGTGTGTAGGGAACAAGGAACAGTCGGTCAGAAACCTGCCAACAAACAAGGAAATACAGTACAATAATATGTCATCACTGAGGTAGGCATTCCCATACTCAGAATACAAATGACTCAAAGCATAAATTCCGACATGCAAAGACCCATGTCAAGTAAGATAGGTCATGGCCACCAAACATACACTGTGGATCCATGCCATTATGAATCAAATCTGAACATAGCCACCAAAAATACAATGTGGATCTATGCAACAGTACATTGAATATACTCCAACGCAACCTGAATCCGTGAGAAAAGATTCAGGGTCTTTATCTCCACCACTCTATAGTACGAAGATAACCATGTGATTACATGTGCTGAAGTCGAACATGGTAGAAACCACTTGATTACCGGTCATTAGTGTATACCGTTAACAAGTGCGAAGGAAATCACCATTGATGTTAATGACTCCCAAGGTACTGTAGTACAATCCATCGACTGTGAATAAATGAGTTGATGTCGAACACCCGATGAAATCTTTCGATCAGGGGTCAATGATGTAAACCCACTGTCGAAAGCGAGAAACTTACCATTGAGGCATGCAAGTTCCAAGGTACCAATTAGTTTCTAAGTCTAATTCCTGGATAATGAGTTGAAGTCGATAGGAAAAGACTCGTCACAGGAGGTCCTTAATGTATCCCACATCAATGACACGAAACACGTAACAATATTTGATGTAGATCAGAGTAACAAATGATTCAGGACTGACTCAGGGATGACCGACGCAATAGAAGGCTTTAAGGACTGCAGAAATGGCCGACGCAATAGAAGTCTTTTCAGGCTGGACATCTTTTTGAACATATTGACGACACGACAACTGTCTTGGAAATACTGACTCAACAACAGGGATCATAGACCAATTTGTAATCTTATAGGAGTATGATCATGAGACAAGCGGATTTTCCAACCTAGACACAAGGCGAGTGAAAGGGTGTCATGTTCAAAAGCGACTCTTTCATGGAATACAAGTTTAGACACAATTCTTTCCCAATTTTTTCTCCCACCATTTCTGGCGAGTACCTCTTTATTTTTACGCAAGCTTGAGGAGGATAACATATGCTTGTCAATTTAAGCTCATCCTTCGGACGAGTCCCTCGGAGTATGTTTAACGAACCCTAAGAAGGAGTGGTTCGGTCCCATTGCGGGTCTTTTGATGTTTATTTAACGAGTCTAGAGATAGTAAACTCGAAGGTTTTTCAAGATTATAGAGTTTGGAAAAACACTTAAAAGAGAACTCTCTCAGTTCCTTTTTCGTAACATAGTCTGATGAGACCGAAAAAGAGATAAATTATCGCCCAACAGATGCTTTCTTCAAATACTTTAACGAGCGTGAAAATAGCAAGGTCGCTCGATAATCTTTTCATGTTTAGAGAGTCTGAAAAGAGCTTAAAGAGGACTCCAGGGGGTTCCTTTTTCGTATAACCTTTACGAGTCCGAAAAAGTGATAAAAGTATACTCGGTTGCATTCTCATTGATTTACGAGCACAAGAAAAAACAAATACTAAGCTCGGTAACTTATTCTCATGTATTTACAAGCATGAGAAAGAACAATGACCAAGCTCGAGATTGTTTTCATTTTTACGCAAGCTTTGAAAATAGAACAAAACTATGCTTGGGATAGATTTTATTTTTACACAAGCTTAAAAACTAAACAAAACTATGCTTGGACCTAGTTTCATTTTTACACAAGCTTGAACCAGAGGAAACTATGCTTGAGGTAAGTGGTTTCATTTTTACACA
>ML788645.1:728110-763312 GCA_009831015.1 Picea engelmannii
ATCCAAACCATTCGAATGCCACCTCACCATGGAAGTTTCTCCTTCTAGAAGATTCGAGAAAACGCTCGTTTTTCCCACGTGCTGGCATTCTCGCACCCTAACTATAGTGCAACCTGCGAAATGTTTGCACCCTGGATATAGTGCAACCTATGAGAATTGGTCATTCTCGCACCCTGCCTATATAGCAACCTGCGAACTTCCCTTTTTATAAGGTTTTTACAAAGGAGAATCCAACATTTTCTCTCAGGAAAAGTTCGTTTGCCTTCCTTCTTTAGGAACTCAGGCCACTGACCCCTCTGAAGGCAACAGATAGGTTTAAATCATTAATGATCATAGGGATGATGAAAATAATGTGTAACACCTCATGATGGCATCTTCCTCGGTGAAAACCCCAGAAGTTACGGCGTCTTTCGATAATTGTGGGACCAGAGACTTAAGGAACCACTCAAGCAGGAATGTTGGTGGGACTAATACTTTAATTAGAGTCTTCCAGCGTCTCCACTCTTGGATATGATCAGAGATATGGTCCATTGTTGTCTATTCGAAATTGACGAGCAACTCTTTGCCAGCATCGTATCTCACAGGTAACTGGAAATGGTTAAGGAAGGCCATCACCAGTTCGCCAAAAGAAGAGTATCTGGAGCGATCGAGCTCGATGTACCATTTCGCAACACTCCCAATAAGAGTGCGTTGAAACAATCGCAACTAAATGAAGTCATATTTCAATGAGTTAGATGAACACCAAAGATGGAAGGTAGTCACGTGATCACCTAGATCTTCATTAGGCTTGGCCTCGAACTTTGGAATGTCCGAAGGAAACTTTGTTGGCATAGGAGGCCAACGTGGATCGTGACAAATAGGATCATTTAACAACCTTGTCAAATCTGGCAAGTGTAACGTTGCCAAGAATGGTAGCATGGGTTGTTGTTGATAGCCTGGGAAAAAGGGTCTTGGAGTTTGAGTGGCACCAGGTTGCCAAGAAAAGTTTGGCTACTGGCTTGGATTCTGGTAGAAACCATGGCCCTAACCAGCGTAAGGATTTTGCATCTGTGGAGACATCATTGGTTGATTCCCCATAAAGGACATCAGATGTTGGTCATGCATCGTGTTTGAAGGACTTTGGGAAGGATTACCCCATGCCAGTCCTGATGGGAGAGGCATAGAAGTCTGTCCAGGGTTCCATTGACTGTGGAAATAATTACCCCAGAATGGCATTCCGGC
Organism: Picea engelmannii; assembly: GCA_009831015.1. Taxonomy (NCBI): domain Eukaryota; kingdom Viridiplantae; phylum Streptophyta; class Pinopsida; order Pinales; family Pinaceae; genus Picea; species Picea engelmannii. The sequence goes on from ML788645.1 coordinate 729,332, forward strand.
AGAGGGAACGGATCCTTGTCCTGAGTTCCAAGGTCTTGCTATATGTTCCCCTGGGGCAGGAATAGTACCCTTCACAGGAGTAGACTATCCAAAAATGGGAGTGCCCCCAGAAGGGAAAGAGGTGGATGCGAAAGTGTTGTTACCAAACGTCCCATTCCAAACAAATGGTGACGAACCTACCGCCATAGTGTGTGCAGGTGTTCCTTGACTCCCGGCTCCAAATAAACTAGTGTGTGCAGGTTGCCCGGCGGACTGCTGATGCAGACCACCAAGCGAAGGGGACAAAGGAGAGATATGACCTCCAGCATAAGGAAAAGAATTAAAAGGGATGGAAGTGCCCGCAAGTTGACCTTGCAGAGGAGCGTTAGAGCTCCCTGCCCGAGACCCAAAGTCTGTAAAGTGGAGTGAGTGAGTGCAGGACTTGTACCCAAACTAGGCATACCGTATGAGAACGGAGGGCCTGTCGTACTAGGTGTGAAGGGAGTTGTGGCCGCTGCGATAGATGGGATCGATCCACTGTGCGACGTAGTTGTGGTCGATACCATGGTGGCCCAGACTGACGATGGTAAGTTAGGAGATTCTTCTCCTATGGTAGAAACAATGGTGGGAATGGTATAATTCCCAGAGGAAGTAACAACATTTGTTTCCATAGCTATGTGAGGCACTGACAGGCGTTCGTAAAATTGAATCGGTACAATAAATTGTGGCCAAGTATTAGTGGTTGGGGTTTCAACCAAACCAATATTGGCGGTTGATTCCTACGGGAGTAGTTCGGGCACAATGGTTTGTAACTTGATTGCTTCGAAAGACCCTTGTTGGTCTAGCTTTCACCTCAATGGTGGCAGGGGTGGCTCCAGTATAACCGGCGACAGGCCCTAAAGCCTTCGTGACCAGCGGAGCTTAGGATCCTCCACTGTGTGAGAAGATCCAAGAGATTCTAAGGTATTCTACATGTTCAAATAGTAACACACACTAAAAAATAAGCCCCTAAGAGATAAGACAAGCAAGCACTAAACTAGTTGGAAGAATAGTTACAACAACCAACACTAGAGAAACTTACTGGTGCAAGTGAAACTCAAACACGGAAGAACCCTCTGGGTATACTCTGCAAAGCGTGGCCTGATGTCTGTCCTAGGTACCATGGTATACTCCCGTTGTCACCTGTGTATGTCCATAAAAAGATTGGCAACTAGTTTGCTAGCACGCGAACAATCACCAGGCGGGTACAGTCGAAAGTCGGGTAGACCACAATGAGCAGGGTATCAAACCTGAAACCTGTCAAGGGTATCGAGATAAAATGGTCTAAAAGACAACTGAGGACCTCGAATGGATTCAAGACCCACAAAGCCCCATGGAAAATGCAAACGACGGAATCCCAAAACAAGCCCTCGATATGTGTTCTCCACTACGCTTGGTCCGGCTTTGGAGGGGTTATCTCCGCTACCTTTCCGCACGCAACCTCGTGTTTATCCCCTGTGTTAGAGGGGGGTCCCGGATAACTTCCACGAAAGTGGACTTCTACACTCCCTATCACAGACTCCAATGTTTGGTTTTGAATTGCCTTGGAGAGTTTCCTCTCCAACCTAACCCAAGGCCCTAGTCCTGAACTAGTTTGTGAACCCTACAAACAAAAAGTCTAATAGATTTTAAATTAGCGTTTCTTTTATGGGATTTTTTACGTCATGGGGTATGAAGGTGAAACTGATGATGTGTAAAGACTCAAAGAAAAAACAAATGAAAAAACATGGAAACACAAGACTTTTACTAAATGCAAAAATCAACAACTTTTCACAAAGAAAGACTTCTTTTTCTTTTCAATTTTTCTAAGATTTCATACAACAAACATAAAGGAATTTCGTTCGACTATGAGATACTTATGCTCTAAATGCATTGCAAAAAACTTATGAACAAAAAGACTTCTCCCTAGCTATTGATGCAGCGACACAATCTTCAAACAAAGAAGAAAATGAAAAGATTTTTTTTTTCTTTTTTTTATATTTACGTGCTAATCAAGCAACAAAGGGAAAATACCGACAAGCCTAAAACCAAGAAAAACAAAATTATATCTTAAAGCGCAGATCGAAAAGAATCAGAGCAAAGACACACAATGGCAATCAAGAAATCACAAACTCTTACGCTTGTCTAAAAACTATAAAACAAAATTTTCCTTTTTTATCTTTTCTACCAATTATCAACTAAGAAAAAACAGGCTAAGGGTAAGAGGCCCTAACCTACTGACTGTTCAACCCTAGAATTAAATAGCTGAGGGCAATACTTCTCACCAAAAGACGGGATGACTACCCCACCTTGATTAAAAAGTAGCCTGTCAAGCATGCTATTGTCACTGAAACAACACGCATGTGAATGAGTGCTGAGCTGAAACTAGACGCGTGTACACGTGGTCTGACCTTGCACAGGCTGAGTGTATGTATAACTTCTAAGACACAAAATAAAAACAGGCAGCCCAGACCCAGAAGAGGCCTCTGGTATTGAAAACCAGGGTCCCTCAAAGGCTTGGATGTTTCTTCTAACAGGAAATAAAAATAATTGCAAAGAATAACCAAACACAAAAAGACAAATTGAGACAGGACGGTGAACCAGCAAGACTCAGACATGATCCAGAAAACCCCCTGAGAATATATAATTATGATAGGGAAGAGGAGGACTGCCTCTCAAGTTCTCTGAGCTCCTACACACTATTGAAACCTCTACAGCTAGCGTTCACACGCGGGCTGTAAGAGGTTAGGGTGAGAGTACACGCGTTCAGGCCTTCTGTAGGCCGTGTGTACCTCTATGTGTCCCGAAAATTGTCGTCAAGCAACAGTAAGGGAAAACTGGTATAAAAAACTAGGCTCCCTACTAGCTCAGGCCTTAGAGAAAAAGACAGGCAAAGAAACAAAAAATCTAATCTCTTAAACTACCCAAAAAATCAACTAAATCCAGAAACCCTAAAGAGTATCTTCCCCAGTATGGTCGCCAATTCTATTGTTGGGAAAAATACCCTACGGACTAACAAACTAGGGTCAGACTTGCATGCAGATTTTGACTGTAAAGAAATTAATTTTTAACCTACAACCCAAAACTTAAACCCCTCTTTCACAATACATGCATGGAAAGGAACTACTAACCTTTTTACTGATGTTTGGTGTAGATCCTCCATTGTGCTTTGCCCGCTTTCTTGCGCTGCTCCTTCCAAAGATAATCCTGCAATCAAGACAAACCACTACGCATGCATGCTACTTTTCTAGTTGAGGGTTATAAATTAAGCATAAATTAAACAAACCATAGATAACTCATGCATTGGGACGAGAAAAGTATTCTTTTATTATTTGAACAATGAATCAACTTACACTCAAAGTCGAGACCGGCCACCGCTCCTTGATCCTGATCCTGGGCTCCTCCTCTTCTTTTTTCCTCCAACTGCTTTGCGTTAATTCTCCTTTGGCTTGAGGAAAGGCTAAAGGGTTGGGAAAATGGATTCGGAAAATGGGCAGAGTTTCTTCGCTATAATTTTCCTCCCTCCAAATGGTACCCCTACCCCTTCTTTTATAGGCTAGAAGGAGCTAGGGTTTTGGACGAACTCTCGTCCATGCATGGCCAGGAGTTTCAGTTAACTGACCCATATCTTTTTGTCCCGTTGGCAACTTTCCTATTTTTGTGTTTTGTTAGGTACATGCGGGCTGTAGTAGGCCTGCCATCATGCACCCGCATGAAATAGTGGGTTAGGGTGTGTGGGCCTTGACTCAAGAGGATTTTCAAAGAGGTTGTTTAGCAGATGTTTTGGCAATGAAGGGATATGAATTGGCCTGATGCCAGGTAAGCATGTGTGGTGCAACTTAGGGTTATAACACATACACTATTTGAAATGGACTTTTTCCAGTGATTCTATTTGGAGAATCATTATAAGAAAACTCTGCCTTGGGAAGAATCTAATCCCACTGATTATGATGTTCAATGACCAAAATCCTCATAAAATTACCTAATCTTATATTTACAACCTCATTCTATCCATCTATCTAAGGGTGATATGTTGAAATGAAAGACAAATGTTTCCCCAACCTCTTCCATAGGGTTCTCCAAAAGTGTCTTACAAACTTGGTATCTCTGTCTAAAACTATTGTTATCAGACAAATCGTTAAGCGCATAAACAAACTAATCTCCCTAACTTCAACAAGAAGCTAGAACAAAACAAGGCAGAAGACAAGTTTCTCCTTAGATTTCATTGTCATATAAACTAGTTCAAAGAGGGAAAAATGACATACCTTTTAAATGGCGTTTTATCCTCACTAGTGTCATCCTTGCTGCTCCATATTTGGATTTGTGGGATGGTGAACCTGTTAAGAAGCACAAACCAACAAAGAGAGAGAACACTGATATATATATATATATATATATATATATATATTCCAATGAATTCTGTGTATAAGATCAAGAAGTTATACAATAAAAGTAAAGACACCTTTATAGGGAAGAAATGTATCGCTGCATTATATTAAATGAAAGTGGAAAGTACAACCCATGCCTTGATGTTGTAAGGTCCCTTCCAATGGCTCTTTGCTTCAACACATACACCTTTGCTCCAATTCCTCTGATGAAGAATATCTACAACCTGACTTAGAGAGCTAAAGCAGAGCTATCTCAAGTATAATCTATAGCATAATTCTTCATGCATAAGAAAGCCTTATCCTTTTCCATGAGATATCCCTCTTTATATAGGGTGAAAGAGAGATATATGAGGAGATTAGGATGATCCCACTAAATCATAGAAGCGAGTAATATCCAAACCAATCGAAGGCCACCTCATCTTCTAGAATATTCCCTTCTATAACTTTTATAGCAAGATTTGCCTCACCATTGCTATCTTGCATAGAGGGCCTTTTTCCATTTCCCTACACAGGCTTATCATCCCTTTTTGATGAATCCAAAGCTAAAAATACACATTTGTCCACATATATGTTCCCTATCATCTATACAATAGGCGTATATGTAGGATTCTCCACTACAACCCACATACATCAAGATTTGTGCCAGAAAATACAAAAATGGAGTCGGGTTTTCATGTCACGACATGAGATCTCTGATCTTTGGCCTTCCATATACTGGAAATATTTTGACTCGACCCTTCAGTTGAATTTTGAAGGATATAAGATTGCAATTCTGAGCTATGGAAAAAAAGGATAAACCATTCAACATTGAGAGCAAAGTTACTCTCGAGAAATTACTTCATATTGAGTATGCATCCCTTTGTCCCTCAAGTCTGAACATAGTGTTCAGCCCCCAAGCTCTTTCCCTATTGTTGAGAGAACCTCATTTTCCCTCTCCTTTGATCTTTCCTTCAGTGGAGGATTGAAGTGGTGGAGGTCCAATTGGAAGGAACTTGGTTTCTTGGTTTCGAACCATGCCGACATAGAAGTCTGTAATGTTGTCACTTATGTTGATCAATTATTAATAGAAATACTCCTTTCCCATCCTATTGGTATCATACAAATATATGATTATTATCCAAGGGCATGTTTGTAATGTTTATTAATGGATTATGCTATCTGATGTGATAACCCCTTTATATTGTCACTATATACTTTCTTTTCTTGTTTGTTAAGAACTTATCATAGGTATAAAGCTTTGGGTCGAAGTGCTCAACGGTGGAACATCATCGAACGTTGGATTGAGGTAGGCCTATTTATTATATTGCACATTAGTTTATATAGAATACAATGGAATTGAGTTGATTTATGCAGTCATACCTTTTTTTTGTGGCTTACCCTTGTCCATAGAGAGTTTTTCCCTCGTAACAGAAATGGTGACTCCACCGAGGAGAGATCTTCCTTCTAAGGGTTGACGTATTTTTTCTTCTTGAATTGCTCTTTTTTCTTTGTGTTTCTTGTCATAACACTACTTGATAGTTTCTGTTCAATCTGAGTCTGAGTTTTCATCCTTTTTTCCCTTGCTTGGCCTTGTTTTAAATCCTGTATGCTCCTTTTTCCTTGACATTCGTGTACACACGCGTTATTCCTCTCTGCAAGCTATGTATATACGTATTGTTCTCCTGAAAAGTAGCGTACACCACTTTTCCTTGCTTGTTTTCTTGGTTTAGTGACTATTGGGTGGGATTTGAAGGTTCTTGAGCCTTCTTAGGTCTCTGTAGTGCCTATTGGGTTTCTCTGGGTTGACAGGAAGCCTGTTGGGAGTTGAGTTTATGGGTGTAGTCTTTCTCATTGTTTTTTTATTTTTGATTTGTCATTGAACCCTGGGCTGTTTGCTTGGCCTATTGGTATTCTACTTGAATTATTTTATTTATACATAGTAGAATTTTTATATCAGCCTGCTTCTCAGTCCATGAATTTTCTCTTTATATATTGAAAATACAAAAAATAGGCATTTTTCATTGGTCAACATTTTTGTCTTTGAACCTTTATCATTAGATTAGTACATTTAGCGAAAGATTTCATTTCACTTCTGAATTACAGAGTTGAAATTGAAAATTGCACTATTTTTATCAGTATATCATTCATTGAAAAGTTAAAGTTAGACTTTGTAGTATATTCATATTTATCTTCTTGAAGAGTCATAACATCATGAGTTTCATTTCCATACCCTTTTGAGTAATCACGACCAATAAAATTTACGCTTTAAACTAAAATTGATTAGTCACGATTTTATTTTTAGGGTGCACAAACTAGTCTAGGAATTAGTGCCTTGGAATAGGATTTTGTGAGTAAACTTCTCCAAGGAAATTAAATCAACATATGTGTGTGAGACAGGGAGTTGAGAAGTCCATTGTATAATTGGTAATATCAGGAGGCTCCGCTCACACTGAATTTAATCATGAGGTCATGTGAATTTTGTTGAAGGGATAAGCCCTGGATACTCACCTAGCATCAGAGATATTTCTGTGGATTTATTCGTATTTGGGGATCTTGCTAGTACCCATACCTCTGTGAGAGGTGATTCTTTCAAGGTTTCAGGCTTTGGTACCCTGCCCATACGGTGATACGGACTTATGAATTCTCACCTATGCATCGTTTATACAATGGTTTATTAGTTGTTTGACTTAGGTATCTCATAGGTTACTTGTAGGGGTTATTCTGCTTGTACCTTGGGTCAGATAGGAGTCAAACAACACACAACCTTTATGGAGGATTACCTCTCCGAGGGAATCTGACTGACTGGTTGTTAAGCCCACGAGGGCCCCTATAACTGTTTATGTTACCTCCAAACTTTAGCGGAGAGTCTCAGGTCCCTCTTGGACAAGACATACCTTCTTTAGCAAGGGAGGCCACTTAGCCACTTTATCCCGTTTGCATGCATATTGGTTGTTTGAATTTTTGGTATGCTCTTTGATTACTAGTTAGCCTTAAGAATTTATACTGAGTTCTCTTTATCATGGCTAGTGGGGTTCCTTTGGCCCCCTCATTTACTTCTACCCCCCCCCCCATGACGTTCATGGGGGAAAATCCGTCCATTTTTTATAATTCTATGTAGAATTATGGTACTCAATCAATGCCTTGGGCCTCTAATCATTTTTCTCATGGTATGTCTGATATGTCGTCACACTTTCCATCTTTTGTCTCACCTCCTTATGAGAATACAATTTTTAGTTTTGGAGGCATGGTGCCTCCTTCTTATCCCTCTTCGTTTGGTGGGAGTCATATCCTTCAAGAACCTCTTACGGTAGGAGGTTGGAATCTTCCTTCCTACGAATCCACTATGCGAGAAGTAAGTGCCCAATTAAGAAATAATTCTACTTGTTACACTCCTTCCACCTATCCTTCTTCTGCTATGTTGGTTTCTACAAACACTTTTCACATGGAAGACCTTCGTCTACCCACTGGTGTTTCATCTGGGGGGAATTATTTTTATAGTATGGGAAACCCCCCTCACGATGTTCCTTCGTTTGGGGGAAACATATATCCTCACATGAGTAACCCTTGTCATGTCACTTTCCCTTCGCAAGCGACTTCCTTAGTGTCGATGCCCTTACAACCCTTTATGGATCAGTATGGAGGAGGATACTATCCTATTGGACAGGGACAGGGTGTAAACCAGGATCCTTCCTGGACTACAATTTCTCAGAACCAATCTTTCCTTGGACCTTGGTCTCAAATGCCACAATTCACTACCGCACAAGTCTAGTCACTGTGTGTCATATTGGAATTATATCACCAACATCCGCTAGCCATGTTGGATATTGGTTGACAACCTATGTGAGTCATGTTGAATACCTACAACCAGGGGCTACAAGTCATGTTGGGGGCACAAGTCCAGTCACTGCATGTCATACTAGCATTATATCACCAACCTCTGCTAGTCACGTTGGAGATTGATCAACAACCTCTACGAGTCATGTTGAATACCTACAACCAACATCTATAAGTCATGTTGGGGGAACATGTATGGTCACTACTAGTCACACTACACATACATCACCAACCTCTGCTAGTCGTGTTGGGGATTCATGACCAACCTCTGCTAGTCATGTTGGAGATTTGTTACTAGCCTCTACAAGTCATGTTGGGAGCATGTCACCAGCCACTGCAAGTTATGTTGGGAAAATTCATATGATTGAGAAGCCTATACGTCTCATACGTAATCCTAGATTCCTTTGCAGGTCTTCTGAAGGAAGTCAACTTACTCGTTTTTGTCCTGTTACTACTAGGATACCAGAAGTGTGGGGCTCACCTAAGGGCCCTTCAGGTTCTGAGGAATCTATGGTTTCAAAACACTTTGTTCCTTATTTTATTGATACAACCATCATGCCAATGCAATCTTTGGCTAACACCCCTTTTCCTTTAGGGAGTGATGCATCTCTTGACCTTGTCGTCTCGCATATTTTTCAACCAACGGTCGTGTCGATGCAATATTCGATCGACAAAACTCTTGTTTTTTGGGGTGATGCACCTCTTGACCTTGTTTTCTCGCATCCTATTCAACCAATGGTTGAGGAAGTGGTCATATCGATGCAATATTCGATCGACCCCACTCTTCTCTCAAAGAGTGACAAGTATAAGGTAGCAGTCGTGCCAATGAAATTTTTGGTCGATCCCGCTCTTTTGGTTCTAGTTCTATAGCTTCTATGCCATGTCCTTAGAATTTCTATTACTTCACCTTTTGAACGAGAGAGTTTTACTCTTCTAGAGTTCTCTTCCTCTAAGTCTTAATGAGGTTCACTTTGATTGGAATGGTTTTTTGGGGTATCCAATGCCTCTGCTTATGTATTTTCCAGGAAGAGACATTATCCGATATAACACGGAGACGATAACCTCCTCCGTTATCACTTTGTCCTCCTTGACCTGGAGATCTTTGGGTCTTCCCGAGCTTGTGTCAGTTCTTCGTAAGATACTGACATTCCACATAAGGTTGGTATGGGAGCCTTGGCCTCCCCCTTTACATGTTGATTAGAACAACATAACAATTCTTAGTTAACATCTTTTCCAACTCGTATAAAAAGAGAAAATATTACCGAGTGATTTGTCCCTTTCACACTCATTAAATTGGATTGGAAAGGTCATGATTCTTATTTAAGATCTTTTCTGACTCGTTATCAAAAATAGAAAAGATGGCTGAGTGAACTTGTCTTTTTCACACTCGTAGGTTGGATTTGAAAAGACATCTATTTGGCACAAGTTTACCCCTTTTTCACACCAAGTATACTACAATACATAAAAAAGGATTTTTTTGGCGTTAAGTTGTGATTGCATCTCATGCCCTCGCTTTCAGTATTGAGCCTTTAGTCGGTTCTTGCCTCGCATTATAAATCGTTGCCTAAGTAGTTTTTTCATCCTCAACCAAGCAGAGCCTTGTTTATATCCTTCGCAATTTGACACCCTATACCTTGGAGAGAACATCACCCTGAGTGTCCATCTCCCATAGTCATTTCCTTGCATTCAGCATAGGTACGTTCCATAGTTGGAACTAGTTTTGCTTACTTGCGACACTCATTTCCTCCTCTATATCATAACATTCATTTGTTATGAAAAAACAAAAAAATACAGGCGGGAAGGGAGTATGATATTATAATTGGCAGCAGTCATGTCACCTTTGAACAAAGAACAACATTATTGAGTCCTTGTGTCATCATAATTTTGGGTTTAGCATGGCCTTAGGAAGCTGATCTCGTTACATAGTTTTCTCTACCAACTGGTTACTCTTTCAGTCCCTATAGAGGACATTATTGATGCCTCATACATCTAATAGTCACATCATTGAGAATATGCTACCAAAGTCCACCATATGTCTCATGCTCTTGTTCAAAGGAAGTCTATCAACCTGTGTCGGCCACTCCTCAGAAATATTGACTTTGCATATCGGCCATACCCTCAGTTTGTCTCAGAACCACATGATACTATGGTATTATCATGCACCCTGACCCTACTTGCATCATCGGTGGGTCACCTTGAACCTAGAAATCGACATTTCATCATTGGTTGTTGACTTGGTGGTTTCCCTTATGTTTGACGAAAAGACATATATTCACACTTTGGGATTCATGCAGTGTCTTGGATGCCATTAGACTTATTGGTGGTTTCCTTGCCTTTGTCAGTAGTTTTCATCATTGGCTGCTATTCAGAGGGGTTTTTTCGTATACCACTTGCATTTGATACACGCGAAATATGCATAAGGTCATTGGTTCGTGAACATGTTCTTCATCCGATCTCCACCAAATCATGAAGCTCCTGCTTTGTTCCTTGTGCTGATTGATGAGAGATGCCTTAATTCTCTCCTTTCATCGGGTCTCTTTCCATCGAATTCATCTCATTTATTCTAGATATGAGACATAGATTTATATGATTACCTTGAGGCTTGCAGTCATTAGTGGCAAGCTCTCTTGCCATTGAGAGATGGGAATACATCAATGTCTCCTGATCAATGGATTTCTCGAGTGTTCGACACCGACTTCTTTATTCACACTTGTAGGAATGTACTCAGTGCCTTGATACCTACTTTCATTATTGGTAGGTTGTCTCACATTTTTTAACGATATACCTCAATGACCGGTAATCAAACGATGTCTCATTATGTTCAACCTCAACTAATTTATTCAAATGATGTAGACTTGCACCCTTGGTGGATAGTGAAGAAGACTTGAAGACATCACTATGTGGTTGCAGCTTTCCTGAGTTGTTTCTTCCCTTTCATTGGACCAACACCTCTTCGACTTTAGTGATCATGGGAGATCAGATTGTACTCCATGGTATATAGGTATCTTCAAATTGGTTTTGAGACTGGTTTCATTGGGCCTTGTTCATGACTATGATAGATTTTGGCATATAAATGCAATTGTATCTGCCTATTCATGGCCATAGACACTTATTTGGTATATTTCCCACATGGATCTGCATTGTATTCTTGGCAGCCATGTATGCAAAGGCAATCTAGAATGTAATGAGAAATCAAGTTCGTCCAACTGGTTCTCTACCACTCCACTCTTGGGTTATTTATAATGTATTTCGTCCATCGTAGATACTCCTCTAATCTCACACATTAGGGGGCATGTGTTATAGAAAGATTTTCCTCACCATTGCTATCTTGCACAGAGGGCATTTTTCCATTTCCCTATGCAGGCTTATCATCCCTTTTTGATGAATCTAGGGATAAAATACACATTTTTCCACATATATGCGCCCTATCATCTATACAAAAAGCGTATACACAGGCTGCTCCACTACAACCCGCATATATCGGGATTTGTGCTAGAAAATACAAAAATAGAGTCGGGTTTCCATGTCACGACATGATATCTCTGATATTTGGCCTTCCATATACTGGAAACGTTCCGACTCGAACCTTCAGCTGCATTTTGAAGGCTATAAGAGAGCAATTATAAGTTATGGAAAAAAAGGAGAAAGCATTCAACTTTGAGAGCAAAGTTACTCTGGAGAAATTACTTCATATTGAGTCTACATCCCTTCATCCCTCAAGTCTGAACACAATGTTCATCCCCTAAGATCTTTCCCTATTGTTGAGAGAACCTCATTCTCTCTCTCCTTTGATCTTGCCTTTGGTGGAGAATTGAAGTGGTGGAGACCCATTTGGAAGGAACTTGGTTTCTTGGTTTCGAATCGTGCCGACATGGAAGTCTGTAATGTTGTCACTTTTGTTGATTAATTATTAATAGAAATACTCCTTTTCCATCCTATTGGTATCATACAAATATATGATTATTATCCATGGGCATGTTTGTAATGTTTATTAATGGATTGTGCTATCTGATGTGCTAACCCATTTATATTGTCACTATATACTTTCTTTGCTTGTTTGTTAAGAACTTATCATAGGTATAAAGCTTTGGGTCGAAGTGATCAATGGTGGAACATCATCGAACGTTGGATTGAGGTAGGCCTCTTTATTATCTTGCACATTAGTTTGTATAGCATACAATGGAATTGAGTTTATTTATGCAGTCATACTTGTCTGTTTTGGTTTACCCTTAACCATAGAGAGTTTTCCCCTCGTAACAATAACCTTCATGAATTTCACTTTTTCTCTTGTTTGAGGATCATGTCACCCCATGCATAGGTAGCCTGGTGTTGGGCTCTAAAGATGTCCTAAAACAGCCTTAGTTTTAACATTAATTTATCAACCCGAGGATTCATCTTTTATCTCAAGAAAATCAACAAAGTCTATGCAGATAGCTTGTAGAGGATAAAATCGCGTAGCTAAAGAAAACCTGAGTTTATCCACAATCAAGTTCCTCAAATGTTCATTTAAATATTCTAAGATTAAGATCTTACTTAACAGAATTGAAATCTAATTGCTAACATGTTGTGAATGAAAAGGAACTAGCTAACCTGATAAATTCATTTAACTGAAAAGAAATGATTGAATTTGAGTAAAGACTTACAGAATTGACTATTAACTAGGAATTGAATTGTTGGAAAGGAAATAGTAAACTACTCTAATAGAAAGAAACTGCAATTGTAATCTAATCGTAAGGGGAAAAAATCATAACTAAATGGAAAGAAACAACAAGTGTAACTTTAACTGAAAGGAACGACAATTGTAACCTATTCGAAAGGAAGAGATAATGTGAATCTTAAGTAAAAGGAACATCATGTATGAAAACATGAGGAACTATCAAGCATAAAACTACAGTAATGGAAATTAGAATCAACAATCATTGACACTCAAGAGATATCTATCTTTTGTATGCAAACCGTATGAAATCATTAGCACGCTTATGCATTCGTCTTAACTATTGTGAAAGGGAATTGAATCGTAAAATCAAACTGACACAATTACATCTGAAGCAATAGATCCCTTAGACTGGGCCCTTGGTCCTTAGAATCACTGCTACAAGAAACTCAGTATATAGAAATGGTGAAAATGATCAAATCTTTTATTAACTTCATAGCTGGTACATCATTCACAAAAACGACTTGTGGAGAGTAACTATGAGTCTGAATACTTGAACATAATTCTTAGATTGTCTTTTAGGATCTATTATCCTCTATATATACAATAATCTGAGTAAATCAATCCATCCTAAGGATCAGAAGATCCTCAGGATTTCTTTACTATTATAAAGTTACAATATAGAAAAAAAAATCATCTTTAAAACTTCTTTTGCGCCAAAAGTCCTTAACCTCCAATTGCTCACGCATCTGCAAGATATCCTTTGCTATTTCGGTTTTGACAATATTTAACAAATCCTATAACAAAATCAAACAATTCCAACCATATTTTACAATTTATTCATCATGACTTCAATAATATCACTAGAAGACATATTAATCATTTTCTATTCTATTTATCCCTAATTAATAGAAAATTCACTCAAGATTGTATCGCAAATTGTGTGAATAAGGAGGATATTTGTACATTTTTCATAACCCAACATACCCATGGCTTAGCTTATTGCATGTCCTCATGCAAGTTTATATCTTACATGTAAAGAAGTGATGTTGTAAGGAGGGAAAGTTGGTTCACCAAGTCTCCTGAACCCATTACTTCTTTTGAGCTCTTCAAAAGCAACATCCTCCCTTTTCTTGTTAATTTGATAATCCTTCTGGTAACTTTTTGGAGGAAACTAGAGGATAGGGGGATTATACCTACACCTAATCCAAGTAGGTCTTTCCTCCAGGAGAAGTCTAGAATACCTTTCTACTATGTAGGTAGCTGCAAAGAAATTCCTGAACCTAAAGGGATCTCTAATTTTGACTTCATTGGAGGATGCATCCCATCTCACCTTAGAAGTAGAAAGAGTTTCTTATTTGAGTTATCTAAAGTATATCATTCCTGAATGGATAACTTGTCGATGGATGGGGGATAGAGAATCTTTGACCCCCCCCCCTTTTCATAAAGGTTCTATGTTGCATAATGTTTGGAAAGGACTTGAGGGGTTCTCCTCTGATCCAGAAATCTAACCTTGTTTCCCTCTTTATAAAATTCTTGTGAGCCTTGCCCCATCTAACTTGGTTCTTAGTAAAGGGCAGGAATGCATGGAACTGAATGTATCTAATAAAGGGACCAATTTTATTTTTCCTGTCATCTTCCAAAATGAAATTATGGAAGTATAATTCACATAGAAAATACTGCACCTTTTCTTCCTTCTCTCTAAAACAGGAAATGAACTCAAGGACAGTGGAAAATGTAATCGACTTACCTACTCTGGTGGATTTTACCCTTAACAAAAGGTAATGTTCCAATAATAATAGGGTATAATTGGTGGTAGGGGCTCTATAGTTGATTGCATCAGAGTAAACATCACAAATCTCCTTGATTTTCTCCAAATCTTTTTCAAATTGGCTTTGCATTTTCTTAATATTTTCTTGGGCTTTGGTGAGCTCAACATATGTTTCACTTTCTGTTGCTGAAATATCCTTCAGTTGTTTAACAACCTTTTGATGTTCATCCCTAGTGATCATTTCTTCTCTGGATTGAGTTAAGGCTAGTTGAGCTTGTACCATCTCTGCCTTTATCCTACCAATAACAACATCCTGTTCCCAAGACTGAGCTGATTGATCCTCTTCTATAGTGCCCATATCGTCTCTAGATTGAGTTAATGCTTGTTGAGCTTGTATAAGATCTGTTTCTAGTCTATCAACGATAGCAATATGTTCCTAATATTAGAATGCTAGATGTTCTTCCATAGTCATCAATTCATTCCTACTTTGAATCAAGATCTATTGGGAGTGTATCAATTCTTCCTCCAATCTCCTAATGGTGGGGCCTTGTTCGAGGGATTGAGGTATTTCCTCTGAGACTAGGGTATCTTTCTATGCCTCGGCATCAATAGTTTCTGAAGGAATTACCTCTTTATTATGAGCTACTACATCCTCTACTGTTATCTCTTCAGGGTCTGTCTGTGCTCCCATGGAGTTTGTAGTGACCGTTCTTTTAGGAACAGGGTTTCTTCCCTGCACTCTGGACCCTTTTTTTTTTCTTTCTTTGGTGGGCCTTATCTTCTTTTTCTAGATGCTTCCTCAATTCTTTAATAATTCCTCTGAGATTTCCAACCTTTAGTTTTAATGCTTCAACTTTTTTAACCTTTCTCTTTTGCCTGCTTTCTGTTTGTGAGGAGTCTCAAGGTCTTCCTTATTCTGATCAACAGGTAGTTATTATTTTGTTCCTTCCAAGTGATCTATTTGTTCAAGAGGGATTCTTTCCTTAGGATGTGGTTCTTCATATGTTGTGTCCTTAGGAAATGACATTTTGATATCAGGGAAATTTTCAGTAGGATTTGAAGAAGAGGCTCATTATTGATATCCTTTTGATTTATCTCTGTCAATTGAGGCTCCCAAGATCCCTAAAACCTTAGCTATTTCTTCTTCATATCTTTTCAAACATTGTTTTGTCATATGCTTTGATGATGGTTGGGTTTCTTCTTGATTGTTTCCCTATGAAGTTTGTTTTGTATGCTCAATACCTTGGTCATTTTCCTGTAAGGGCTACTCTATTGTGTTTTGAATTTCTTTAGGGTTTCTTGTTCGTCTGTTTCTCCTCATTCTCTCAATGGGGGTTTTAGGAGCATCCATTTCTCTTTTTCTCTTTCTGGTTAGTGGCCCTACGTGTGGGGTTTGATCCATTGTCTATGAGGTCTAAGCCTCTATCCGTGAGTTCTGAACCTCTATCATTTGAACAGGGTCTGCCTCGACTTCGAGTTGAGGAGGTGAAACTTCTATTTGGGTAGTGGCCTCCTCTCCATGTATCTCTTCAGTTTCCTGTAATGGTTTTTCATGAAATAATTTAGGTTGTTCCAGTTGTAGATATTTATTGGCCCCAATAATATTATCCCAGTTCAATTGGGTTTGACTCAGTGCCTTACTTACTATCAATTTAATTAATCCATGATGGTTGATAACAGTAACATGATCCTTGGACTTTTGTGTTCTTAAGGAAACCTCATGTAACATGGCATTTAAAAAGAAAGGTAGATTGATTACTAACCAATGTTTGAGTTCATTTAGCATTTTGAGGTGGCGTGGTCACATTACATCGTATCGCCCATCACAGGTGATGTACCTCTAAATTACCCTTGCCAGTTCTTTCCATGGTTCGCTGAGGGTGTTGGGGTTAAGTCCCTCTCCCTTTTTGTCCAACTGCTATCTAGGGTCTACGAAAGATTATACAACTTCCTTGAGCATTGTATATCTTCCTGTCCATTGAATTCTCATGTTAGGGAGACCTGTAACCTCTGCTATGATTTCTGGACTAACTGGAATTCGTATGTCCCGAACTATGGAGATTTCTCCCCACAATTTTTGAAAGAATTCAAGCGTGATGTTTGTATCAGACCCTTGCAAATGGTTGAAGTACTCTGTCCACCGTAAGTGGTGTAGGATTTCTCTTTCCTTCTCTGTTACCTATAGTAATGTTGGCTCCCTCTATAGGCTTCGACCACCCATATCTCTGTGAGAAAATAAGAAGGACTATCGTTCCTAGTTGCAAATTTGGTTAGAACAGCTTGGAGGAATAATTGCCAACAATAGCAAATATCAACGAACAACAAGTGTATAAGAATGTGGGTTTTCCATTTATTACAATCATTACATATTATCAGAAAGTGTGCTGAGCATCCACTCCCCTCATTAATGTAGAGGTCGTCATCAACCATTAGCGTAGGTGAATGTAATGAGTGTAGGTATTTCCAGTGAGAGGTAATAATTGCGTCGCCGCCGCCAATGGGGACTAATCATGTATAATTTTCAAAAATCACTTTAAGTCGGAAATCATTAAACGATATTCCTCTTCTATGGGAATTTCAAATTTATTATACCAATTCTCAAAAAATGTTTTATGGATAAATAAACCAAAATAAATTAAATTTTTTCATTAAAAAAAAATAAAATCCACATATCATAATATTGTTACTTTTCCCAAGTTATTGAGTATAACTGATATGATAACCTTATTATTTGAGTAAAGGAAATCTAGAGGT
Source organism: Picea engelmannii (assembly GCA_009831015.1). Lineage (NCBI taxonomy): Eukaryota > Viridiplantae > Streptophyta > Pinopsida > Pinales > Pinaceae > Picea > Picea engelmannii. The sequence continues at coordinate 746,709 of ML788645.1, forward strand.
CCATAGAAAATTGGTGTTTTTGAGATAAACTTCCATACCACAGGCAGAGCCACTGTTGCCAGCAGGCATCCATAACCTCGACAACGTTTCCTTTTAACCCATAGATGAGCTCATATCCTTAATAAATACTTGAATCATCTTTACCCAAAAAAGACCATTATCCTGGTTTGGTAGCTAGATGATGATAATGCCACTCACTAGAGTGTAACTTAAGTGAACAATCTAGCTCATGATGAGACCTCTTGTCCTTTGAAAAAAGAAAATGTCAAAGGCCATTGCCCTGGTGTGGTAGACATGGTGGAAATGCCACTTAGGTTAGTATCCTATGATCATGGTAGGTTGGCTCATGATGAGACCCCCTATTCTTTGTGGAAAAAATTTATTACTTATCTTTATTCGTTTATTATTATTATTATTTTTTCTAAATATTTGAATCGCCTTTTCCCGAAAAAAAGACCATTATCCTAGTTTGGTAGCCAGATGATGATAATGCCACTCACTAGATTGTAACTTAAGTGAACAAACCATCTCAGGATGAGACCTCTCATCCTTTGACAAAATAAAATGTCAAATGCCATTGCCCTGGTGTGGTATCCATAGTGGGAATGTCACTTAGGTTAGTATCCTATGATCGTGGTAGGTTGGATCGTGATGAGACTCCCTATTCTTTGTGGGAAAAATTTTATTGCTTGTTTCTTTTTTTTTTTAGAGGTGTATTAAGGGAGGCTCATCTACTCCTTAAGAGTAAGGGATGGTGTAAGGAAGTGTAAATATTCCAAGTAAAAGTGTTCTTAAGACTCTTTATAATATGAAGGAAAAATATCATTCGGTTATATTTGTATGTATATAGGGAAAATAAACAAATTATGGTGGTGACCGATTATCAACAAGGTTTAAGATATTTCGAAGAGATTAATCCAATTTTTTTTTGACAAGGTATGGGATATAATCCAAAAAATAATGACAGATCGATGTGATGACAGTTAGAAATAGTGCTGGTGAAAATTATTTGATGAAAGGCATACCCCAAAGGAATGGCTAGCGTTTGAACAACAATGACAGAAAGGAACGACAATAAGGAAGAACGCAGGAGGAGCAATAGTTGTTCCTTTTAAAGGAACAATAAGTTATGAGAAGGGACAATAGTCGCAAGAAGGAACAATAGTTGTGAGAGGGAATAATAGTTGTTCCTTTCAATTGAACAACAATCACACGAAGGAGCAGCAGTTGTTCCTTTCAAATGAACAACAATCGCACGAAGGAATAACAGTTGTTCCTTTCAAATGAACAACAATTGCATGAAGGAACAACAGTTGTTCCTTTCGAATGAACAACATTTATTAATTTTTAACCATCTCAATGGATAATTTTGGAAACTTCCCCATGGAAACATTTGTTCTCTTGTTGAATCTAAGGTTGATTAGTCATCAACTAAATTCAATCAATTATTATGGGTCAGTTTATTTCAGAATTGAGTATAGGATGGTTTGTTGATATCATGAGTTCATTATGGTTACCCTATTACTACTGCGGAGTAAGACATAGTCATTTTTTTGTGAAAGACTGGGTCCATGTGATAGGATAAAGCAAGAGTGTGGAACATAAAAGAGTGCTAATTGTGTTGATTACAATTATCTTCCCTATCTCTCAAAAAAATGAAAAGAAAAAGAAAAACTAATACTTAATGAAAAATATATACAGTATGTATAGTGTCAACAAAATTCATCATTTATGGAGTTGGGGTGGCTAGGTTACCTTCCCAACCAGCCAAAATTTGAATGATAAGATCTTTACTTACTTCCTGGTAGAAAGATTCTTTTGAAGGTGGATGATGGTAAAGTCGTAGTCGGTGCCCATTAAACATAAATTGAGATCCAGACCCATCGATGGTGCTTAAAGTGACTGTGCCATTATCATGGACTTCCTCAATTTCATATGGTCCCATCCACCATGTCTGTAACTTTCCTGAAAAATAGTCAAATCTAGAGTCGTAGAGAAGCACCGAATCACCAATCTTGAATGATTTCTTCTTGATATGCTTGTCGTGACAAGCCGCTCTCTATTGTTGAATAACAGTTGTGCGATCCACAACAGATATGTGTGCTTCATCCAATTTGTTGAGTTGCTCAAGGTGTTGTTTATGTGCCACTATTAGATCCAATCCAATTTCCTGGGCCATCCTTAGGGTCTTAATCTCAAACTTGATTGGGAAGATGGGTTCTTTTCCATAGAATAGTTGATAGGGAGAGTAGCTAGTGGTGTTATGCCATGTTGTTTGATAATCCCATAAGGAATTTGGAAGCTCAGTAGCCCAATTCTGTTGGTTTGTTGAGACAATCTTTGTCAGGATTGCCTCTAGGACCTTATTTGTGCTTTTTACTTTCCCGTTTTCTTGTGGGTGATATGGAGAAGTAACTTTGTGCTTAATATGATAATTTTTTAGGGTGGTGGTGATTCTATGAGCTATAAATTGTGACCCCCCATCAGTGATTACTTCCCTGGGTAGTCCATAGCGTACAAATAATTTGAACAGAAATTTGATGACTACCTCTTCTGTTGCATTTGGTAGGGCTTTTGCCTCTACCCATCTAGTCATGTAGTCTGTAGCTACTAGAATATGGGCATTCTGATTTGACTTTGGACTGAAGGGGTCAACGAAGTCTAGTGCCCATATTTCAAATGGTTCTGCGACTATTTGTGCTTTCAAGGGAATTTCATCAGCCTGACCTAGTTTTCCCATCCATTGACAGTTGTCGCAGGTTTGGACATATTTCTTCGCATCTCTAAATATTGAGGGACAATAGTAACCCATTTGTAAAATTTTGTGTCCAGTCCTGCAGTCTACAAAATTCCCACCACAGGGTTAGTCATGTCCTTCCTTTAGTATGATGTTGATTTTGTCATCTCGTACGCATCTGTGGATCTGGAGATCATCTCCTGTGTGGAAGATATATCCGCTGATCCAAGCGAATCGTGTGCTACGTTGGATGATCAGTTTTATTTCCCTTGATGATAGATGTGATGGTAATATTCCCACTGCTAGATAATTTGCCACATCAGTGTACCAAGGTGGATTTGTGGTAACAACAAACAGATGCTCTTCTGGAAATTGATCTTCAATTGTTAAGGAGTCATCTGTTTTGGGTATGCGGGATAGGAAGTCTGCAAAAATATTTTCTCTCCTGGGTCGATCTTTGATGGTGATATCAAATTTCTGCAAGAGTAATAACCACCGAGTGACTCATCCATTAGTAATCAGTTTATTAGCTAGATATCTAATAGAAGAATGATCAATATACAGAATAACGGGATAGCTTGTTATATAATGGTGAAATTTATTGATGGTGCGTATAACAACTAATTTTTTTTTCTGTTACTGTATAATTAAGTTCAGCTGGAGTAAGATTATTGCTAATGAAATAAAAAGAATAAAGTTTCTTGTCTTCTTCCTGTCCAGGGGCGGTGCCTATGGAAATATATGATGCATCGGTGGAAATGTGAAATGGTATTTTCCAATTTGGTCCCCTCAACACTGGTGTTGTTGATATCGGCTTCTTGAGTCCTACAAATGCCACATCACATTTGTGAGACCACTGAAACTCCACATTACCAGTCAGAGAATGTAAAGGTCCAACGATTGTTGCAAAATTTTCCATAAATCTACGATAGTATCTAGAAGCGCCAAGGAAACTACGTACCTCTTTTTGTGTGTGTGGTGTAGGTAGATTAAGAATTACCTCTATTTTTGCTAGATCTAATCTAATTCCATCTATAGAAATATAATTCCCTAGTACCACACCTTCTATCATCATCATGTGACATTTTTCGTGGCTTAAACATAACCTGGTAGCAATACATCATTCTAGTACCTTCTCCATATTATTTAGTTCTTGGTCGAAGTTGTCACCATAAGGAGTGAAGTCATCCATGTAGACTTCAAGCCCTTCGTTGATCAGGACGTTGAATATTCTCAGGATGGCCCTTTGGATTGTGGTTGGAGCATTACATAGTCCAAAGGGTAATACTCTGTATGCAAAGGTACCCCAGGGGCAGGTGATTGTAGTTTTATCTTGATCTTCTGGGGTGATCTGGATCTGATTGTAGCCACTAAAACCATCTAGGAAAGAAAATAATTTCTTTCCTTCCAGAGTATCCAGGACTTGATCGATGAAAGGTAAGGGGAAATGATGTTTTTGTGTGGATTTGTTAAGTTCCTTGTAGTCAACACAGATCTTCCATTTCCCATTTTTCTTTGGAACTATCACTAATGGGGAAACCCACCGACTATCTAAGATGGGGTATATAAAATCTACATGCAATAGCTTTTGTAATTCTTCCTTAACAATATCCCTGAGATGGGGATTTAGTCTTCTCTGTGGCTATCAGATAGGTCGAGCGTCCTTTTCAATATAAATGTGATGTGTGCAGAGTTGTGGAGCAATACCTTTCATATCAGAATACTCCCATGCAAAATATTGTTGGTATTTGGAGAGGTCTTCAATTATATTTTGTTGTTTTTATTCATCTAAATTGGCATTGATGTTCAGATACCTCCCTGGTGCAATCTCGATGGATTTGTTGTTATGAACATCTGTATTTGGTATTTTTTGTTCCATTAAATCTTCCAGTGGGTCTCCCTATGCTTCATAGTCTAGAACAACTTGGATCATCTGGCAAGTTGGGTTACTCACAGTGGCTAGGATATTAATAAACCCATTGATTACATCATCCTCTAGCTGGATTTTAATTCTAAGGGCTTCTTCCAGCATGAGAGGGGCTCATAAATCCTTTTTTGGATATTGTGGTGGTGGCAATTGTGGATATACGAAAGTTTGGCTTGGCTTGGAAGGAGGATATAAGATGAGATTCTTTGTGATACCTCCTCTAGAAATTGTCATATTACCTATTCGACATCCTATGTATGCATCTGTTGTTGCAAGAAATGGTCTGCCCAGTATCAGTGGATGCCCTTCAAGTCCACTTCTTGGGTTGATGATGAGGAAATCCACCGGATATTACCAAGAGTCGACAGAGATGGCTATATCATGTAATGTGTCAAATGGTCAAACCACTGATCGATCTTCCAATAGTAACATAATTGCAGTGGGTTTGAAGGAGTCAAAACCCAGGGTATTGCAGGTTTCCATAGTTGGGATGTTGATGGCTACTCCCAAATCAACTAGTGTATTTGGAAAAGAATAACCCTGGATCTGAACTATTACTATGGGATTCCTTGGATTTGCATATTTGATTGGTTCTTGTCTAGCAGGAATCAGATCAAACAAGGCTCCTACTACGCAAACTGTTGATGATGAATTTTTGATCTTCCTAATAGGATTCCTTCCACATAGTTCCTTGATTGTTTTCGCGTAAATTGAAATATATTGTAATGCCTGCAGGAGTGAAATATTGACATATAAATTCTTGAGTTCCCCTACAATGTCAAAGTTGGGATATTCGACAGATTTTTCTATTAGTAATCTTTTGGGGAATGGAGGGGAAGGAGTTGCATCCTTATCGGGATCCTGTGATTCGACTATGTTTCGCCCCTACTCGATTTCTTCTGTTATTACCATAGTCGAGGGTGTTATTGCTGGTTGTTTTTCATTCTCCTTCTCTTGAGAAATTTTATTTTCTTCAAAAGAGATTATATGCCCCGATCTTAACCAGAGTTCATTGCACCCTACCGAGTTGGTTTCCCCTTCCCTGTTCTCCATAATCTAGATGAGTTGAGTCGGTCAATTATTAGGATTTGGGTGAGGTTGGGCTGGTAATTGGGGGCACAATTGTCATTGAGGGTTTTGGGGCAGTTGGAGTGGAACTTGCAATGTGGGTTCGGTTTGAGGGGCCATTCCCATGGGTTGATTGTTTATCCCCATGTGGTACTGCCAATTCTAGTTCCAATTTGGGTTTTGGGTAATCGTATTGGGCCACTGTGAAGGGTAGGGGTTATTTGAATTTTTCCAGGGTGAGGTAGGATATTTTGAGTTAGGCTAGGTAGAGTTTGTAGTTGGTTGATTATGCCAGATAGGATTTGCAGCATACTGGTTTGGCCAAGTGGGATTTGCAGGTGGGTATTGGTGGGGCTACCAGTTCTAATTAGTAAATTGTTGACCCTGCCATGCATTACCAGAATTTTGTTGTTGATTATATTGTCCGGGAAAGAGAGATGAAGGGTCTTGTAGTGTATTTGAAGGTCGATTTTTCCATTGATGATGTTGAGCCATCAGATATAACAACTCTATTTCTTCTTCTACTTCTCTAAAGACAGCTTTCATTCCAGGTAGCAATGGGCATTGTTCTGTGTCATGATAATTGGCACAGATAGTGCAAACCCAGACCACATCCAAAGGGAAATCCATTGGACCATGTTTTCTTCTACATACGTGGAAAAATATGGCCAAAGTCTGTTATGCTTCTATTTTTTTCTATTTTTCCTGCAATACATCCAATTGTGTAGTCAGATTGCTCAGAATATATGTTTTGAAATTTTCTAAGAGATTACCAACTTCAGCTCGCGTGACACCCTCACTTGTAGTATTGTTACTTCTGGTGAGGGAAGTCTGCATTCCTGATTTGGTCTATGTGCTTCCTCGTGAGCACCTGATACACAATTGAATGATGTTATCATAAGTTTCTTGATAAATGTCACCCTTTACCATTATATTCAATGTTTCTACCCATTCATATTTCATACCCTTAATCAGAGTTGACTTATGTACTTCACCTGGTAATCTACCATAGGGTGATCTTTATAAATTATACTGAAATCTCTCAACATATTCTTCTAATGATTCATTTTCTTTTGCAGTCATTTGAAATATTTCATCTTTTAAATCTTTGGTTTTAAAATAATCTTGATATTTTGTCAAGAAGGCATGTTTCATGTCATCCCATGAGTTTATAGTTCCTCCCCCTAATCCTATAAACCAGCGTAGAGCTTCTCCTTTCAAAGTGGACGGGAACAATTTTAATTTTTGGGGTTCAGAGGTGTAATCATACCCTCTACATAGGACATCAAATTCAAATAAGAATGTGTTTGGGTCTTTTGAGATCAATCCATGAAAGGTTGGTAGGTTTTGTAGGGGAATTGCCTTCATGGGGGCATTGGCAATTGGATCAACTATTGGATATTCCAATGTGGAAGTTTAAGGACGTTGTTGATTTGGTTGTTCCATTTGATCGAAAATGTGCCAGAAACATTCAAGGATTTCTTGATCCAGGTATTTTATTCGAGGTTTTTGATTATCTGACCCTCTAAGGGATTTGATTGCACTTCCTCTATCTGGGATATCAGGTATTCCTTCTTCTTTCTCAAGAGATTCAGGATCAGGGGGTGGTGATGGATCTGCCTTGGCAACCCTGCTGGCTCCTTCCCCTTCCTTCAGGTTACAAGAATTTCCCTCTTCTAAAGGGGTGAGAGGTGGAATATCTATGCTCTAAAATCTTTGCTTAGTCCCTTCATTTTTGTTGTGAATCTTAGCGTGTGTTGTAGTTGCTGAGACAAATTATTGAGGGATTCAGGTATATCCTTTCCTAGGTCCAACCGAAGCTTGAGATTCGGCTTTTCAGATGATTTCGTCTATGAAAGTGCTTCTTCGAGGGAGCATCGGGCCCTGTGCTTCAGTAATTTTTGGTGGGGGTTTTGGTTTTTCAAGATCTTTCTTCTTAGTCATACACATTTCATGAAAAATTAAATTCAAGAAAGAAAACACCTATGCAACCTCTTAATGCGTCAACTGGAGATAGGTGTTGGAATACGTATCTTACTTATTTCCTACAGAGGTTCTTACCTTCCGTATTCAATACCTCATCCTCCAGAGGCATAATCTATGCTACCTTTGAAATTCTCCTCGGCAACGATGCCAAAATGTTGGGCTCTAAAAATGTCCTAAAATAGCCTTAGTTTTAACATTAATTTATCAACCCAAGGATTCATTTTTTATCTCAAGAACATCAAGAAAGTCTATGCAGATAGCTTGTAGAGGCTAAAATCGCGTAACTAAAGAAAACATGAGTTTATCCACAATCACGTTCCTCAAATGTTCATTTCAATATTCTAAGATTAAGATCTTACTTAACAGAATTGAAATCCAATTGCTAACATGTTGTGAATGAAAAGGAACTAGCTAACCTGCTAAATTCATTTAACTAAAAAGAAATGATTGAATTTGAGTAAAGACTTGCATAATTGACTATTAACTAGGAATTGAATTGCTAGAAAGGAAATAGCGAACTACTCTAATAGAAAGAAACTGCAATTGTAATCTAATCGTAAGGAACAACAATCATAACTGAATGGAAAGGAACAACAATTGTAACCTATTCAAAAGGAACAACTAATGTGAATCTTATGTAAAAGGATCAGCGCATATGAAAACATGAGGAACTGTCAAGAAGAAAACTATAGTAATGGGAATTGGAATCAACAATCATTGACACTCAAGAGAGATATCTATCTTTTGTATGAAAACCATATGAAACCATTAGCACGCTTATGCATTCATCTTAACTATTGTGAAAGGGAATTGAATCATAAAATAGAAATCGAACTGATACAATTACAATTGAAAAAATAGCTCCTTTAGACTGGGCCCCTGGTCCTTAGAAGCACTTCTATGAGAAACTCAGTATATAGAAATGGTGAAAACGATCAAATCTTTTATTAACTTCATAGCTGGTACATCATTCACAAAAATGGCTTGTGCAGAGTAACTCTGAGTCTGAATACTTGAACATAATGATTAGATTGTCTTTTAGGATCTATTATCCTCTATATATACAATAATCTAAGTAAATCAAGCCATCCTAAGGATCAAAAGATCCTCAAGATTTCTTTACTATTATAAAGTTGCAATATAGAAAACTGAATTGTCTTTAAAACTGCTTTTGCACCAAAAGTCCTTAACGTCCAATGGCTCACACATCTTCAAGATATCCTTTTCTATTTTGGTTTTGACAATATTTAACCAATCCTGTAACAAAATCAAACAATTCCAACTGTATTTTAGAATTTATTCATCATGACTTCAATAATATCACTAGAAGACATATTAATCATTTTCTATTCTATTTATCCCTAATTAATATAAAAGTCACTCAAGATTGTATCACAAACTATGTGAATAAGGAGGATATTTGTACCTTTTTCATAACCCAACACCTGGAGTGACGTCGTAGTCTAGTTTTGGTGTAGCATGTAACAATTAATCATCGTTGCACCCCGAGCATTGAGTAGGGTGAAACGATATCCTTTGACATAGTTTTTAAGGAAGAAAATATAATCCACTTTTCACATGGAAAAAGTATCTTTTAGTGTTTTCAGGGAACATGGAAGTGAGTCATGCACATATCGTTGGTTGATCACTGGTGTTATCACCATAACAATTTCAGTGTGAAATCTAGTTTCCAGGACTTAGCGAGGCACTAAACTGATGTGGAGGGATGAAAAACTAGAGGACAAGTCCAAGTATAGTGGGAGGAGGCTAAATCTAGTGGCAGTGTGGAGTTGATGGGACCTGATGGGTCAAAGATATCGAGTGCTACAGATCAATGGTCGGGGATCGTTTCAGGGGCAGGACTTGCACGGAGGATAATTCCCAAAAGAGGGTTGAAAAGTAAACCATGGTTTCGGGTTGAGACTATGTGGCACCACTGGGTGAATTTTGGGGCAATAAGCGGGTTGTCCCAAACCACTTCCCCTCGCCCCTGAAATTGTAAAAGTATATTAATGGGGCACTCATTGTTATTTTATTATTTTTCAAATACTGGAACGTTGAAAGTTAGCATGACCACTCCATTCAAAATGAAGCTCAACAACATGCCAAACTAACACCTTTTTTCTCTCATTCACATGTATTTTCCATCACCACCATGGACCCTGTCATTATGTCATTAGCAGCGAAATACCCCATGTCAAATGAAGAAACCCTAATTGATAGAGATTCAGATGTGTTCGACACTGAAATCACCAGTTCTCTCATCTTTGTGTCCAGAAATAATCTGTTCGATAATATAGGGAAACATGTACCCTTCCTTGTAGTAGTCCAATCCACTATAGTCCCTTACATTGTCGACGTTGCATTCCCTTTCCCTGAATTCATAGGTTGGTGCACAAAGAAATACTCATAAGAAGAAAAAGTTGTCTTAAATAAATGGGGGTCTGAGGTCCTATGTAGGGTAGAGAGTCTGTCAATTCAAGGCACCCTCGGCATACCAAAGTCCCTCTCCACAGTGTCTAAATTGTTTGAGGAAGAAAATATGATTATGGTTTATAGAGAATGTCCATCATAATTCAAAGACCTATTACTACAAACAATTTTCAAACTAGAGCATATTTCTGAAAGTTTGTCCTTGCCAATGAGTGTTAATGTCGTGGTTATTCAATTCCAATGGGTATGTTCCATACTGAGTCATATTTTAGGTCTATATAATGACAAGTATGTGGTAGAGATATTGTTAGGTTTTATGTTGTCATTTTTCAAGTCAGAGTCCAGTCAGTCAGTCTACATCAGCTTCGATAAATTCATAGTTGATAATTTCCACAAACAACTAGTGAATTTCCATTCACTAAGACATTTCAAATATTACACATACTTGCTAAAGCTTTTCATAGAAACAAACAAGAGAGTTCCCTAAAGAAACATTCATATCCACTGAATGTAAAAGGATCACATTGCTCATTTTTATCAACAAGGTCATGTCCAAGTTTTACAGCCTGATTTTCAACACTGACCTACTAAGAGTCCTGGATGACATGAGGAGTTACTTACATCCAAATCCATAAAGTAGAGTGGGGTACTGGGTGTTTTTCATGCATTCAACAATGATATGGGTTTATGGTTGTCATGAATCCCCCTATCTTTTGCCTATTTTTTTGACACCCAGAGTCTTTTCCCTGGATTTCATCAAGCAAAGAATCATATCAAAGATAGAGCACTTCCTAAAAATACACAAGGCATCCAACCTCAAATTCCATTTCATCATTAGACCCTTCATTGTAAAAGCTATATCATGCTTATCTCATATCTAGGCCAAGATCAAGGAATTTGGATTTGCACAGATACAGGGAAGAATATATGATCCACATCTGATGATATCCAAGAGAAGACTGATGAACAAACAAGCCCCCTATGAGCATGAACATGTTGAGGGTTTTCACAAATTGGAAAATCTAGATGTTTGTGCTGATATGGAAGAAATATTTCAACAAACTCAAACAAATCAAGTGGAGGAAACCTTGCAATAGACTCAAACACAAAAAACTCCTCAGAAGATGATAGTTAAATTCCCCAAGGTAAGTGTTTACAGCAAAAGAAGTAGTTCAGAGGTTGTGGGCACCAATAGTCAGCAGACTACCCCTAAAACGATGAATATCACGTGATTCCCACATATAGTGTATATAGAGGAGGAAGAGCCTAAAGAAATAGTAAATATGGATATGGTGGAGAGTGGCACCAACAATGTAGAAATTGGGAAAGGAAGCAAGCTCCAAAGTAAAGGAAACTCAAGAAATTTCTGCAGCAAAAAGCACATATTTGATAAGGCATTTGGAGCAACCTATCAATATAAAGAATATTTGGAAAAGCAATATGCTAAGAAAGGAAACTTGGATATAATTAAATGAAGGAGTTAATCCCTGAAGTAGAAAATATATCTCAGCATAAGTCTTCTATGTTCATAGTAAGAGATGTAGAGAAGAAGACATTTAATATAGCGGTTGTAGATGAGGATAAATTATCTGAGATTAAGCTAAAATATGAAAACATTAGTGCTCTAGACAAAGTGAAATTCCACATGAACACCAGTGATATGTTGTATTTAGATTAATTGGGTCTAATCCCAAAGAATTCAAAGCTCTCAACTTATGCAATTAAGTTGGAAGGGCAGTTGATGCAAGAAAAATCATCCAATAGGGCATGGAAAAATTAGGTCAAAAGGATAGAATATGAAGGCCCTCAAGGAGTGAAATCATCCTTAGAAGAAAAATAGAAGATGATTCAAATATTGAAAAATAAACTAAAAATGCCTACCACAAAACATCCACAAAAAATAGAACTGGTTTCTCTAGAAAAGGATAAGAAGGCATTTCGACAAGAGGCATTGAATTACAAGGCCAAGGTATTACAACTATAGCAAGAAAAAGTGAATTGGTCACAAGGATAGATAGAATTACCAAACATGGTTGTAGTTGTACCTTCTACTACAAAAGTTGGGCCAAGCACTGAAGGACTTGTCTAGGCTATGTCACAAGTTAGCCTAAAGGTGGGAGAAATCAAAGGTCTAAATGGAGATATAAAGAAATTGAAGAAAGAAATGAAAACAAAGGATGAGAGAATGGATCAGGAAAGAGTAGATAAGATGAAAACAAGGTTGAGAGGAAAAGGATTGCTGCACGGAGCCAAACACATCATTTTGGATTCTATTTTTTTTTCAGTTTCCAAGTTCAGGGTCTACTTTAACTTCATCAATGACAAAGATAGCATGACCATCATAGCCAAAAGTAGGTGCACTGTTGTAAATGAGACCATAGAAAAGAAGCCAACAGAGTGGGCCCAAAATGCCATAAACCTGCTAAATTCCATACCCACTACATAAGTTCATGCCATTGGCGTCAAATATAGGACTACATTGATCATCTGGGCCAGGAGGGTCATTTCCAAGCACAACCTACTAAAATAAGTCCAAACCAAGGCCATACAGATGGAGAAAAGTATACACGAATTCAAGGATCTGTTTGAAGAGTTGTTCATCAAAGGCATGCCACCATTTTAGGATGGAAAAGGAAAATTGTATGATCAGGAGGAATACAAATGTCGCCTCAACTAATGCAGAATGGATCACTCTAAGTTTGAAATCCTGGAGGAAAACTTGAAAGGAGCAACTCTGGTTGAATATTTGATCACAAATTTTGAGATCTTAAATCAGTTCAAAATAGTGAATATTGTACTACTAGTCATGATGTATGCCTCTTGCATTGACTTGGAGATACTAATCAAAGAAATGATGGACTACGATATCCCTTATGAATTGCAGTGGAAGGAGATAGTGTGGCTGGGTAAAACAAAGTGCAGTTGTCTAGGAACCAACATATAGCGCCTAAATGTCACCAAAATGGAAGATCCGACAGAGGACCAAAACATGACAAATGGAAAAGGGAGAAGTTGAAGAATCAGAGGAATCGACAGTTGGTTCATGAAATATTTTTTTATTAATTATTGTAAGTGGTTCCCATACTAGACCTTTCAGTTGTAATTATTGTAGTCAGTTTTAGAAGTTGAAACGTTTTAGTTCAGTTATTGTAATCGGTTTCTAATTGAAGGAACTTGAATTGTATAAATGTTAGAAGTTCCAAATGTATCAATGTTGGCAGAAGTGCAAGGGAATCATTTTAGTTGTTCTCAATCATAATTTTCTAGAGCTGAATTGAATACATATGTAGTAGCTTTTGAAGTCTCTATGAAAAGATACTAATGGTGGTGATATGAGTTTTTTCTTCTCTCCTCATATGTATTTCCTGTGTTGTTTAAATTCCATTTGAACTGTCTTCTATTTGAATTGGATAGTTTAAAATCCCAGGATTCATCTTGTGATTCTCTTGGCTTAAGCACTTTAAACTATGTTAATTTCTTCATAACTAATTCATAATTCATTGCATTAATGCTCTGAAGTAGTTACTTGTTTTATTTTTCTTCTTATACTCTACAAACTACAATTTATAACTCAGATTCATTGCCTCACTTAGCCTTTATCCTCTAGAGATTTCTACTAGCCAGTCCATGTTTTCATTCATTTTCAGAAATTTGACTCCATATCCCTAAGTGTCCCTCCCCTTCCTTGCCAGCATATTTATAACACCCCCCACAAAAAAAAAAACTAAACCTAGCCATTGATTTCCAAAGAAACACCAAGTGACATGAGAGATCCCTCTCTGAGATGAGACAGCTAGTACCCATCTCTAAAGTTGGTTTGTAGGTTACCTCTATCGTTTGTTTATCAACCAAACACATTTACAAAGTGCTAACATTCTGGCGTCATTGTTGGGGATCAAAATTGAAATCTTCCCTGGGAAAAGAATGACTTAAAGATTCAGATTTGATTCTTGAGGGTGATATTGAATCAAACACCTTATTGGCTGAGACTAAATTTAACCTGGTGAATCCATTACCAAGAGACCAGTATCACAAAGTAGTTTGAGCTAGAAATCTTGGCTCCCAAGAGAGTTCACACCAAGAAAAACCCAGACCCAAAAGCTGCAATCCCTATGTCTGATATTGAGAAAATATTTCACACAAAAGAAAATAAAAGCAAAGCAAATAATCCCAACTTTGTGCTTAGATAGATATGTATCTTTTCCCAAAGATGGAGTAACAATAATTGAATATCTTGAGTTTGATGTAAAATTTGAGCAAACTTTGTTCATAACTAAATATAAATCTTCTTTAAACGAGGTCATCTTTGATAACAAGAGGTTCCAAGATTTAATTTTACCTTCCACTACCAAACCTATTGTGATCCATACTCAAAACCAACAACCACTTCAAGTCCTCACAATAGCCATGGAAGCTAGGTTTTCCCCTCTTGTACCACCTACTCTTTTACATGATTTTCCTCGGGAGTATAATCTAAGGATTAAGTTGTATGATGTTGAAGGTAGTGTGTCATCCTAAAAACATCTAGAATGGTTCAATGATTTCATAAAACTAGAAGAATTAGATTTTGAGGATGCAAAAATGAGGTTGTTTGCACAAAATCTTGCTGGAGAATTCAGAAAGTGGTTTAGAGCTCTCCCAACAGCTAGTGTCATAAATTTTGAAGCCTTTGAAATCAATTTTCTTGCAAAGTGGGGAAACAAGAAAAACCCCCTTCAGTTGTTAACTTAGTATAACAACATGAGGAGGTCACCTAACGAAATAGTGCAACAGTTTTCAGCCATATTTGTAAGGGTATATAATGTAATTCCTACTGAGGTAAAACCCCATCCTAAAGCTTCTCAAATTAGATATGTTGATTCCTTTGAAAGTGATTTTTATTTGTTGTTGAGGGAAAGAATATCTACCTCATTAGATGACACGATGAATGATGCAATAGAAGTGGAAGTGAATCTAATGGTCTCAGGAAATATCAAATCTAACTCTGACATGGACATGAATAGAGTTCAAGACAAGGCACATCCTTCAACCTCACAAACATCAGAAGAAACGTTGGAAACGATGATGAAAACTCTGGGGAAAATGATGGAGGGAATGGATTTGGATAATGAGCCTAGCACTAGAGAACAAGTTGATGTTCCACCCAGGAATTAGAGAAGACCAGCAGTCCCACAAATCAGAAAAAGAGATCAGAGGAATCAGGGGGATCAACAAATAATGCATCCTTTTCAAAATAATTAAGTAAATGATAATTATGATGAAAATTTTGAAGACAACACACATTGCTATGATGGTGACGAGATAGAGGTATTTTTGACTAAATAAGAACATGACTAGTTCATGGATGTTAATGAAATATTCATGCAAGAAAATGATGAGAGGTTGTCAATAGAAAGAGAATATTACCAAACAGGGTTGTAGAATGCCATAATGCAATTCCAGAGACAATATAATCTTTGAAACCAGAAAGTGCCTGCAAACCCTCCAAAGGGAAATCCTTCCAAAGAAGCTCAGAATAACATACCTCTTTCAATTCATCCCAAAAAGGACTCTTCTGCAAAATATGTTGTGGAAAAAGGAAAACAGAAGGAAGAATCCCAGAAAAAGGTACCTGAAACAACAAAGGAGATAGCCACCAAAGAGGTAGAGAAAACCTCATCCTCTAATTTTGAAAGTGATATGGCCACGATTAAAATTTTTGTACCATTCAATGAATTTATCAAGAAGAGTGAATATAGAAATTAGATCATCAAGATGCTCAAGATGGAACAAAATTATGACACTTTGAGCATAAAATATGGTCATCCTGCCATCTTATTTGGCCCACGTGTAGAGGAAAACAATGATGATGAAGAGGTTCCCCCTTTTTAATTTATCCTAAAGATCCATGATATGAATATGCACAATGCCATGTTGGGTTCAGGAGCATCCCATAACCTGATTCCGAAGGTGGTCATGGAACAAATGGGCCTTGACATCATAAGGCCTTACAAAGACCTTTTCACCTTTGATTTAAAGAAGGTGAAATGCCTAGGCTTAATCAAAGATCTTGTGGTATCCTTGGCTCAAATACCAGCAAAGAATATGGTCATGGATGTAGTGGTTGCTAATATCCCTCCCAAGTTTGGCATGATGTTATCTAGGTCATGGGCTGCAAAGTTGAAAGGAACTCTACAGATGGATATGTCATACGCTACTATCCATGTCTTTGGTCAAGATAGGAGATTGCATAGAGAGGTTTTTCTCAAATACATGGTCAATAACAAGGCACAGTTGAATATGCAAGATACCAGATATATAAAATATGAAAAACAGAAACGAAATGCTAGAAATAACAGAATAACAGTAAAATATCCAGCATAATCTTCACAATACACAGAAATGATTCACGAAATAGCAACAGAAATAGCACTTTGAATCAGATAGCAATGTTCGCAGGCCTCTTCGAGGGGG